>BQNB010030206.1:22291-52428 GCA_026074375.1 Tanacetum coccineum
TTTCGGCTTAAAGGTTTTCTAAGGTTAAAGTAGTTTGGGAAATGGCAGAATTAGTCCTTAAGTTTAATAGAGCTAGGAGACGATTAGCATATTGCACATAAATCCCTGAACTCTTAACTAATGACAATTTTGGCCCTTTGAGTTAAAACCAATTGACTCACCCTCAAATTATAACCCCGTATTACAACAAAATCTTTTCCATTAATCGTATGATGTGATCTAGAAACCCTTTTGATGCCATAAACTTAAAAACACTCCCCCCTCAAACAATGACCCGTTTTCTATTGAAAGAGTTGTAGTCGTTGTTTGAGTTGAAAAGTTTATTTTGAAAAACCTGAATTGATGAATTTCCAACAACACTTTTCCACCGTGAGTAACACAAATAATTTTTGAAGAATCAATTAAGAAGAAAATTATTTGGTTATAAAAGGAAGACTTCTCTTCCGATTAAGAAAGAATGCACTGAAACATACATTAATTCTTGGATTTATGGATATTAAGTAATCCATGCCCGGGAAAAATTTATTACCCGTTGTTAGGAACAGCTGTCTTTTGGCGACATGCATTCCTCAAATTGAAAAGCGGGTTGCAGTTGGAAATAACTGCAAGCCATGAAGACATGTTTTGAAAACAGTTTGAACTTCCGCTCGAACTTCATTTAAAGACCCGTGTCATTATTGAATGACATTTCTAGGTCCGTAAATGTTATCGATTGACAGAAGACATGTTTTGAGAAATATTTTTGGTATTTTCTATTTTTTGACTTTTATGGTTTTTATAGGTTGTATATTTTTGTATTTTGTTTTTGTGTTTAATTATATACAAATATACATAGGATATATGAAGACCATTCTTTACTCCTCTTCTCCTTCCTGAAGACGTTTAAGGGTTTCTGAAGTCATACTCTTCATACGAAGACGCGGGAGAAGGAATTCGAACCGCTCTCTAGGTAATGCCTTGGTGAAAATTTCCGCAAGCTGATAATTCGTCGTCACGAAGTACAATTCAACCACGCCCTTTTCAACCTGCTCTCTAATGAAATGGTGTCGGATGTCAATGTGCTTGGACCTGGAGTGTTGGACATTGTTGCAGCAGAGAGCAATAGCACTGCGGTTGTCATAATACAGGGGAATCTTATTAAAGGCAAAACCGTAGTCTGTCAGCTGTAACCTCATCCAAAGTATCTAAGCACAGCATCTAGACATGGCAATGTATTCAGCCTCTGTGGTTGAGATCGTAGTGCTCTTCTGTTTCTTTGATGACCAGCTGACTAATTTATCTCTAAGGAATTGAGCACTTCCTGACGTACTTCTTCGTGTATCTTGACAACCTGCATGGTCCGCATCTGCATAGGCCGTTAGTGACATAGCGGTGTCTTTCGAATACCAAAGTCCCCAATTAATGGTTCCTCTAAGATATCGAAAGACTCGTTTAAGTGCTTCAAGGTGCTTTTTGGTAGGCGATGCCTGATACCTAGCACACATGCATACTGCAAATACAAGGTCGGGTCTGCTGGCAGTGAGGTACATTAGGGAGCCGACCATACTATGAAATTGAGTTTGGTCAACTGGAATCCATAAGGGGTCCTTATCCAGTTTAAGTCGATCTACCATTGGTGTATCAACAGGGTCACACGAATCCATCCCAAATTTCTTTAAGATTTCTAGAGCAAATTTTGATTGATTAATAAAAATGCCTCCGGGACTTTGAGAAACTTGTAATCCTAGGAAAAAAGACATTTGTCCCATCATTGACATTTGGAATTTTGAAGTCATCTCATTGGAAAATATGTCACATTCTTTAGGGTCGGTTGAGGCAAATATGATATCATCTACATATATTTGAACAAGAAGAATATGTTTGCCTGTTTTCCGAGTGAATAATGTCGTGTCAACTGCACCTTTAGAAAACTTGTTGTCCAGAAGAAACCATGACAAGGTGTCATACCACGCCCGAGGAGCTTGCTTTAAACCATATAAAGCCTTCTTCAGACGATAAACATGTGTCGGATGATCTGGATCAGCGAAACCCTATGGTTGACAAACATAGACTTCCTCCTTCAACACGCCATTAAGGAATGCAGTCTTGACATCCATTTGATAGATGGTCATGTTCATACTGGTGGCATTGGCAATGAAGATTCTTATAGCCTCAATGCGTGCAACCAGTGCAAAGGATTCCTCAAAGTCAATACCCTCCTCTTGTCGATATCCCTTGGCCACCAACCAAGCCTTGTTTTTCAGAACATCGCCGTACTCATCAAGCTTAACTTTGTAAATCCACTTGAGAGCAATAATCATGACACAGTTTGGTCGTGGTACTAATTCCCATACTTGAAGTCGATCAAATTCGTGAATCTCATCTTGCATGGCTTGAAACCAGCAATCTTCAGTTATTGCAGATTTGAAGTTCTTTGGTTTGACTTTGGACGGTACAGAGTTATACAAGCACCACAAGGCATCGGTTGGAAGTTGTTTTCTGGTGGACACCGGTCGAGAGGGATTGCCAATGACATTATCAAGCGGGTGATCATTTCTCCATTTTCTGAGATGATGATGTGGTTGAGTGACATGAGTTGATTCCGCTGAACTGACAGCCCCGGATGATGAGGCTTCAAAACTAGGTTCCAAAGTAAACACATTTATGAAGGGATTATTGTCAACTTGGAGATTGTAATGCCGAAGATGACGATGAATGACTTGGAGAAGGTGTATCTTGATCAATGGTAGTAGAAGAAGGTGTACCGGCTGAATTGACTGGAACTGGAACTGCTGAAGCAGTAGCAACTGGTCTTTCAACACGTGGAGGTTCTAGATATTCATCGAACATCAGTTGGAATAAGATCTCTAGCTCTTTATTTGTTAGGGGTACATGAGGTGCTGCAGGGACCAATACGGCACACCCTGAAACTTAACTGTCCAGAAGTCAGAAACGTAGGAGCGGGGTCCTGTACTGAGTTGCACAGGAGCCATCGGCTCAGACAGCTCATCAAATTGAACATGAATAGTTTCCATGATTCGTCGGGTCCTTTTATTGTAGATTTTATAACCCTTCATGCTTGGTGCATAACCAACGAAAATTCCAATATCAACTGTTGATTGTAATTTTCCAAGATCCTTGTTGTCATTTGTAGGGTAACAAAGAGCACTAAAGACTCGGAAAAATGTAAGATCAGGCTTCTTATCATGCACCAGCTCATATGGGGTTTTGTTATGACGAGTGTGAATGAGGGATCGGTTTTGGGTGTAACAAGCAGTAGCAACAGCTTCTACCCATAGAAACATCAGGGCCTTAGAAAATATCAGCATTTTCCTAGCAGCCTCAACAAGAGTATGGTTCCGTCTTTCGACAATGTCGTTCTGCTGTGGAGTCCTCGGAATTGTTTTTTGGTGAAAAATGCCAATGCTTTCATAGTATGCAATCAAATATTTATTGACAAATTCTGTGTCATTATTAGTACAGATGTATCTAACAGTTTTGTTGAGACCAACTTGTGTTTGCTTCAGAAATTTGATGACGAACTCTGGGGTTTCATCTTTCGATCTCAAAAACTTAACCCAAGTAAACCTCGAATAGTCATCTACGATGACTAAGATGTATTTCTTCCCATTAATTGTATGCACTCGCATCGGTCCACATAAATCCATATGAAGGGTATTAAGAACTTCTAAGTTGGTGTTTTCAGCTTTGGGTGTGTGGGTATGCTTTTAGCTCTTCCCTAGTTGACATGCAGAGCAAAGATGATATTTCTCAAACTTCAATCTAGGTAAACCTCTTACTAAATCCTTTCTGGCAAGGTCATTAATGGTACCGAAGTTCAAGTGGTTTAAACGTCGATGCCATAACCATGATTTATTCTTGGAGGCTTTGGACAACAAGCAGATTGGGGAGGACTTCATCATGTCTTCAACCGAGATAGTGTACAAATTAGAACCACGAGAACCTTTGATTAAGTCAACACCATCAGTATCACGAACATAACATGAGGGCTTCCTGAATGCAACTTCCAGATCAGAGTCACAAAATTATCTGACAGAAAATAGATTATGTCCCAGTCCTTCCACATAGTATACATGGAGATCATACTGTCACCACTCACGTAATCTCCATAACCCATGATAGCACCAAAGTAGTCATTCCCGAATCTAACTGTCCCAATGAACTTTTTCACAAAATTCCTGAGCCATGAGCGATCCCCCGTCATATGTTTTGAGCAGCCTGAGTCCAAATACCAAAGGATGATCTGTACGACCTGCATTTAAAAATAGACAAAGATGGAGAGTTTGGAAAGTTGGATCCCTAATTTTGGTTGGGTTCCTGTTGGTTAGCATGAGCAATGGCCTGATTCTCAGGTGAATTAGGAAGGCGAATGAGAACTGCCTGGTACTGTTGGTTTCTACGTTGGTATCTAGTTAGTTTCTTAGTTATCATAGATTTACTAGTACTAACGTTTTTAGTTTGTGTAGCAGGCACGACTTTGGGTTTAGTAAGCCTAGTTAAAGGGCACTGTTCTCCTAAAGTGAATATTCTTCCCGTGGGCCTCTATTGATAACCAACACTGGTAAGCACTTTTTCTATTGCTTTCCACACTTGCTTAACTTGATTAGGTATCCAAACTTGCTTAACTTTGCGCACAACATTTTTAACAGAGGGGGATGCATTCATAGAGTGCAAATAATTAACCACACACACATCATGATTTGCGGAAATTAAGCATTTGTTACATGTTTGGCAAACAAAATGAGAATTTGAATTAATTACAATACGCTTAAAGCTAATACTAGAATCAACATGATTCGTAGTTTTCGAACTAGACTTATTGGTCCTAGGGTGTTCTTCTACTTGATTCTTGTTGACACTCTTAGCCGACAAGATCCTATTTTTCTTGGTATTGCTCCTAGACTATGATCCGCTAGCATCAGTGCAACTGTTTACTCTTGTAGAAGGAGGCACATGGACGTTAGTCTGTTAAATGTACAGTTGCTCTACATGTTTGTGTGTGTTACTACTAGACGTGTCACATTGGTCCTCAAAAGTAACTTGCTTTTTCCTAGTTAAAGGGGTAGCAGCATGGTTTTTATCTCGTTGATTGAAGTTCTTCGGACAAGTGCCAATCACATATTCTGACAGTTCCTGAGAGTGTCTAGTGTAAAGGCAAGCAAATGCAAGTGATCTATCTAATGGTCTTTCAACCTTAGCTTCCTCTACGATCTCGCGAAGGGTTTCCACACTTTCCTTAAGATGTTTGAGATAATCTAGATGCACTTCCCTATTGTTCCTATTGCGAGGAGGAATTGGTTCAACATCTATCGCATACCTACCAGTGGAAAGAACTCTTGGTTTTACCGAATCCATAGTGATGCATTTTACATTTTCATGTATTTGGGCTTTCAGATTCTCATTTTCAGTTAACAACGCAGTTGTTTGTTCGATATGTTTGGCACGCGTGATCTTAATAGAATCATATAATTCCTTGTAATGCTGCTTAATTTTTGCATTCTCAGTCCTAAAAAGCTCATTTTGTTCTTGGAGAACTGTGACTTTGTCAGTTAATTAAGTGATCTGAAAATCTAAGGCTCTGAAATCAAGAGTACGGTCGGTTTCACTACGGGTTTCCTTTAATTGAGAGATTTGCATTCTCAATTTTTTAATTGTGTTGTCCTTTCCTTGAATGGAAGCTTTTATTTTTCCGATTTCAAAGATTGAGTCAAAATCAGGAGTATCCCTAGCAGGTAGAGATTTGTTGTTTCCAAAACTTTCTTTAAGGTGTTGATACTTTAGTTGTAAATTTAAGTAATTTACCTCAAGGTTGGAAAAATGTTTTACCAATTCATTATGATCATCCTTTTGAATCTTATCTTTTAGTTTAGAAAGCTCTACTTCAAGTGTCAAACAACATGCTTGAACAACAGTGTGGGCATCATGCATTTTAGTGAATCTAGATACAGTAAGCTCATAATTTTTCGCAATATAAAATGCTTCTTTGGACAAGCAATCAGCAATTAAATTATCATTTGCAATGAGAATATTTTTGCGCTCAATCTCATCATGCTTCATATTTACAACATTTTGGTTAACCTCAGCTTCCAACTCTTCAAAAACTTCTTTCATTTCTTTAATTTCTTTAGTGAGAGCCTTTTGAATACCCTCAAAATGGTTTTTAAGTGTTTTGAAAAATGGAATGACTTCGGTGAGATAGCAGTCCTTGGTTTGTTCAAAACCCCTTTCCCCTTCAGTGAGCCCCGTTGGTGTAATTCTCTTTTTACATGTTTTTTCAAATTCCGAAAAAAGTTGTATAAGTGCAAAAATGTTAATTTTCACTTGACTTTTTGTTGGAAGCACCCTAGGGACAAGCGTTGTGGGTGTATTTGGAGGATACACCGTCAACGCTTTGATTGGTCTTGAAGTTGTGGTCTGCCCTTTGAGAGCTTCTGCTTTCATTTTGATGAGATCGTTGGACCAAAATATCTGCTCAGGGGTCAATTGTTTCTGAGGTGTGAAAGTCGCTAAGTAATTCTCTTTCGAGTAATCATGTGGTGCAATCTTAACCTTCTTTTTCACACACTCTGGGTCTTTCATTTTATCTTACATCTTCTTCCTAGTGATTTCAGCTATCTCTAGGGTATCCTCTAAGTTGTGCACTATAGCCGGGACATGAGTAGTTTTAATAATTTCATGACCATTATACAGGGCAGGCTGAACTTGCTATGTACGGGTGAGACATAAGGGGTTCTTGTAGCCAATAGCTACCTTATTTTGTTCATCATAATAAGGCTTTAGTTTGCACAGCATGTGAACTGTTTGAAGAGACTGGTCTTGTTTGTATAATTTATCCTCGACCTTTTCTTTTAAAGCTTTCATGTCCAAAAATTCTTCAAGGTATTTATTTTCTTTCTGTTTAAAATCCTTTTTCAAAGATGTAACTTCGTCTACCATTGACTTGTTATGGTTAATAGTAGAGGTAAGTTGCAGTTTTTCAGAATGAAGGTCCCTTTTCAAATTTTCTTCCTTAAGATTACGATCAACGATAACTATTCTTAATTGTTCATTAATCTTTTGTTCTCTTTCTGTTAATTCAAACTTGGCTCGTCTTTTATACAGTTCAACTTGTTCCTTATATGTCGCAAGTTCAGCAGTCAATGAATTTTCAACTACATTGTTCTGTGTGGTCATAGAGACACATTGGGCAGATGGTTCATATATATCATTAAGTATCATTATGTATGCATCATTTGGTACAGAAGATACATTACTTTGTACAACTAGCACTGCGTTGTCCTTTACATACTGATCATATGGAATCATATTATCACTTGTATAATCAGCATGTGAGTCAACAACGTAGTTTAGTTGTACATCGTCATGCATCTCGTGTACTTCATGATGTTTACAAACAGCATCCTGATAGTGATCATTATCGTGTACCTCAGATAGAATGTCCGAATCATAAGATGGACCGGCTTCATCATAAACAGGATATGCGGATGATAGATTTGCCATGAACATAGTCTGTGCAGTAGAAGCCTCATCAACATCAGAATCAAAAGCATCACAGTTATCAGGTTGAAACACATTATCTACAATGAGTGCTAATTCCTAAACGGGTTGCTTATCCACATCTTCATTAACAACATTATCTTGTCCACCAGCAATAAATAGCAACTGCTCTTCATCCAATGCCACCCCATTCTCCTAAGCTTGCATCAGCAACATCTTGTCTTTGAAGTATTTTGAGTTCTATGGTCACTTGGGCTGAGTGCAGTTCCTTGCTATGTGGCCTATACCGTTGCAGTTGTAGCACTTAATCTGCCTTGCTTGACCTAGATTTGCATTCCCAACTCTATTCTGAGCTCCCCTATAACCAGCTGCACCTGCACCCCGTGCATTGTTCCCATGACCTCTATTCTGTCGACCCTGAACATTCTGAACAACAACCCTGCCGTCTTGAACTATGGCTTGGTTTCTTGTATTTGATGAAGTTCTGAGTTGATTGTTTGTTTGAGGAAGGTATGTTTTGTATGATTGGGTGAGTAGGGCAAGTGTGTTGGTTAAGTTCTCAATTAAGTTGTCCGTTGAAGAGAGTCCTGAGTCAAGTTGAGTGTTGTCAGCAAAGTGTGGTTGAAGATGTGTGGATGGTGGAGTGGTAGATGATTGTGAGTAGTATTGTTGTTGTGAAACATTAGACATCAAGGCAAGAGGATCAACAATGTGTTGAGTAAATCGATCCAACATCTTTTTGTTCTCAATGGCATGTGCCTTATGTTGCTTCAGATAAGCATACAGCTGATCATAGTTGAAGTCCCTCAAGCCTCTGTTCAGATTCACTGCTGTTACAAATCTACCCCATTCAGGTAACATGTTATTAACAAACTTTGAGTTCAACTGCATTCTGGACATGGTTATCTTCATGTTCTGTATGTCGTTGATGAGCTTGGCAAACCGGACATAATAGTCGTGAATGGTTTCTCCTTTGTTCTGAGGGAAGTGTTCAAAGTCATCATACAGTTGTGATTCTCGATCTTCTTTCGTTAGTTCCGAACCTTCCAGGAGCATCTTCACATTATCCCAAATGTCTTTTGCTCCAGTGTAATGATTGATGAGAGTGTATATGTCTTTTGGTAACCCTTGAAGTAGGATGTTTGTTACCCGAATGTCAGCATTATACCTATCCTTATCCTCAGGTGAAAGGTCCGAATAGACTCAAGCTCGTTCGGGACCTAGTTGTTGGGCACCTTTTGTCCCTTTAGCAATTATGTCTCTAATAGTTCCCATCTGAAAAGGTCCTTCATCAATCGACTTCAGAATGTTCACCCCATTCTCTTTACCCCTATAATACAATCGAATATGTTGTTTCCATGATGCAAAGTCAGTCCTATCAAGCATAGGGGTTGGAGTATCGGAACGGACATTGGATATCTTAAGATTAGTCATCTTTATTGATTGTGAATGATTTAAGTTGATCGAACAATGATTAGTGATTATATGTTAAAAGTGGTGATTGATTGTTTGAAATGGTAAATTGTTGTACAAGTTTGTTAAGATTACAGGTTGAAATTTTTCAAGTTGAAAATTTAGTCCAAGTCTAAAGTCTAAAGTTCACACCTGTACCTCTAATCGTGGAAGAGACTTGACAACTCGCTATTATGTAGAGACTTGACAACTCGCTAACAAGAAATCAAATGGACAGAGTTTATTTTTTCAAGTGGCTAGAAAATGGTTTTTAGATAACTTGTAACTCGCTGGCCTCAACTCGCTATGAAGAAGCCTTGATAACTCGCTAACAAGAAATCAAATGGACAGAGTTTATTTTTTCAAGTGGCTAGAAAATGGTTTTTAGATAACTTGTAACTCGTTGGCCTCAACTCGCTATGAAGAAGCCTTGACAACTCGCTAACAAGAAATCAAATGGACAGAGTTTCTGTTCTTAAGTCGCTAGAAAATAGTCTTCAGATAGCCTGTAACTCACTGGCCTCAGCTCGCTAACTGCAATAAAAGTTAACTCGCTACAGCACTTAAAAAGGTCAACTGCACAAAAGTAAATTCACTGGACCCATTTGACCTGACACCAGTGTACTAGACTGACTACTTCGCCTGACCAAGGACCACTACTCGCGCGAAGATCTTAACAGTGTCTTCACTAGCTCGCTTAAAAAACTGAATTTCCCCTAAAAACGCCTAAAAAATCACCTTTTGAACGTTTTGCTTGTTTTTTTGTAAACTTCGGTACTTGAAGGCTATCGCAACAATAAAACATAAAACGTTCACATTCAAACGTCAGGATCAAGAGTACCAAGAACAAGACTATAAACCTTCAAAAACCAAACTTTTGATCTAAACTAACCAAGAAAACGCACACACAATCTCGCTAATAATCCTTGTGCCTGGTTACAATTTGTAGGATATTGTAAATAATAAACACAATGGAAGATGGATGGATTAGTCATGTCTAGAGAGAGAAAGTTAAAGAGAAAAACTTTCTAGTAAGAGAAAGTGAACTTGTATTATGAAATGACTAACCACCTCTTCCAAGGCATGGAAGAGTCTTATATAGATGCTTACAAAACCGACCTAATGGCCTTGGTAGTGGGCTTACACATTGGGTTTAATACCCGGCCCATTACCGAATGTTATACATTAAACGATTAACTACGAGCTACAATAATCGATAAAGTACACGGGGTGACCAAGTCTTTTTCTAATATCTAACAAGTTACCATAGGCTTGTACAAGAAACAAAACTGCACCGACATGGCGTAAGCACCAGGTATAATTATCAAAAGAGGACTTTTATTCGGGCTGTAATGTACAGGCTAAGGGTTTATAAGGGTGTGGATAAGGCATGAGAAATATATACTCGAAATGGTTTTATAATATACATGTCGACAAGTCCAAGAAACCTATGTTGCTAGTTACGACAATCCACAAACCCGCGAGGTTATTGAACAAACCAACCTCCATCTAACAAACAATACTTATTCATACTTCTTTTCTTTTCTTTTTTTTCACTTTCGCACAACTAACAATTCCTCCACACTTAATATAGGTGTACACCATAAAAAATACGAAACACGAAGCGTGCACTCTTCATCTTCGTTGAAATGGCACAATACTTATAACAAAGCGCGAGCAAACTATGAGCAAAAATCAACCAATCATACCAAGCAACTAGCAACCAACCATAGGGACTTTCGACAAGGGGTAAGGCTAGGATAAAGGCTATATTTTTTTGTATATTTTTTTTAGTGGATGAGAAAAATGAATAGAATGACTCAACGGGTTAAACTAGGGGTATCTAGCACTAAAGATGAGTGCTGACATAAGGGTTTTATTTGGGTGGTTAGCTAATCAGTGTAATTAGCTAAAAGAATATATAATTAAATGGAATGTCTATTTAGGTTAAATCCTAAGTTGCCTCTTTATCACTTAAAAATACCTATATCACGCGAACGTAATCTCGCTGCGGTCTCGTAATGATTTCAAGCACAAGTTCTTGAATCAATAAATCACCGGCACACTCATAATCAAAGGAATCAAGCATAAAATACGTATGCTATATACAGGCTCAAAATCCTCACATATTTACTGGAATGGTTATAAATGCGCAAGTAATGTTATCAATCCAGATTCGGATCTGCTTTATCAATCGGGACACATCTTTGATTTCAAAACTTTATTTATTTACTATGTTTTTATTCTAATATATTAACCTAAGTGGCAAAAAAATTTAAAACAAGAATAGATTTTTAGATTACCGAGGGCGAATAAAAGTTACAAATTAGTAATGAGTCTGATTTTTCAATTCATTTCCCCTCGCACTTAAGTTGAGCTTTATGCGTAATTAGAAAATAACTTAAAAGTGAGACAAACGGGAAAAATAAATATAAGAGAAACAAGACTTCCCGAGGCTCATAAGTGCTTGGTTAAATATGGCATGAAGCGGAATGCCAAGCATGTGTATTCTACCACATGTAATATACTGATCCAAATATATCACATCCCCAAGTGATAAGATGCCAACCACCAATCCAAGCTCCACCAGTTTTATTAAATCTGCAAAATGAACTAAACTACGAAAACCGTAAAATACTAAAGCACACTTTTGTAGGCACCACAGTTGCATTTAGCGTATGCAACAAGCCTTTACACCCCTCGGTGGCCCGAGTGGACGAGTTATAGTCTCGTGAGGGTTTCCAGCGAACACACCCACAAAGTTCAAAACTTTGTATAAACTTTTTTATATTTATATATATTTTACTAAAACAAGCATACACAAAACATTACGAAATGAAAAATAAAATAAGAAGGAAAATATAATTACTAGTATGCAAACACGCAAAACACATATATAAATAAAAAAAGTTAATGGCGAAAATAAAATATTTTTGTATTTTTTATTTATTTTTTTGGTTTTAAGACAAACACATATATCAAACACATAATTATTATTTAAGGTTTAAAACAATAATTTACAAAATTACTATTATTATTATATTTTATATATATATTTTTTTAATTTTTATTTATAAATTTCTTTTTCAGAACAAAAGTGTGTCGCACTTGAAAGAAAGTGCGGCGTACTTATAACCTAATTTTTTATAATTTTTCAAATAAAAATACGAGCGCGGCATGTGCGGCGGTTTTATTATGACAGAGAACACATTTTTTTATTTATTTTATTTTTTTATTATTCCCACACTTTATTAGTTAAAAATACATATATCAACACATAACAGACACAAACAATAACTACAAACACACAATCACACATATTAAAAAGGTAGATAAGAAAATTATTTTTTTTGGATTTTATGGTTTTAACATTTTTTTTAATTTTTAATTTTTTTTTATTTAAAGCACGCAAGCAAACACACATACACAAGCAAACAAAACAAATGCAAACAAATAAAAACATAAATAAATTGCATCTGGTTATTATTTTATACAAATCCGGATTTTTTTATAATGCAAGTGCAAAGTGCGGCGCACAAAGTTAATTGTGCGGCGTACTTTCTATAATTTTCAAAAATTTTACTTTTTATTTTTTCACAGATGCAATGCAAGAAATATTATCAAACAATCTAATAGACTAACAAAACACATGTTTTATTATATGAACATGAACATCTCTATAATCAAAATAAGCAAAAAATAAAACAAAAACAATTTAGAAATAAAAATCTTTTTATTTTTTATTTTGAATGACAAACTAAATATTCACACAATTACAAGGCGTATAATCATATAAAACAGAATTTCAAATGATCGCATACCTGAGACTAGAAATTTGCGGGGTTTTGTTTGGGTTTTGGTTTTAAATCAGATTATGTTTGTGAAAATTTGCAGAAAGTGTGGCGTACTTGGGTAAAGTACGACGTACTTCCTGGATTTTTAGGAAAACTGGCGCACAAATATAATGTGCAGCGTACTTTCTGAAGAAAAGCGATTTTTAGGTTCCGTTTGCCAGAAAACGATACGACGAGTTTATAAAATTTGATTTTAATCAGTTACGAGATGGACAAGGTCACAAGACAAGTACGACGGTTTTGGTGTGAAACCGGCGCAGTTCGGGTATAAACCTGCAAAATAAGAAACGGGAACAGGGGAAGTACGGCGCACAAGGTTAATTGTGCGCCGTACTTTCTGCAACAGTTGACATATTTTAAAGATTTAAACACACAAAACATGCACAAGACTAGCAAACAATCTACAAACAACTAAACAAATCCCCGGCAAAGGCGCCAAAAACTTGATGTGTGTTTTCCAAGCTTTAAATTTATAATAACTAGATTTACCAAACGATCGACTAAAAACACAACATTCGGGCAAGTATACCCTATTCGAGTGTAATATAGTATTAGGTAAGTCCAGGTCATTCTACGGGATTTGTAGCAATTCACAGATTGTTTATCAAGTAACAAAGCTAATTGATTGTCACAGGTCAAATAGCCTAAACGTGTATATAAAGCAAGCACGGAACAAGGCATGATTCATATAACATAATAGATAGAGATAGAGCAAGACATTATATAAACAAAGCATACAAGTTATATATGATGGGTAATCATAATAACAAACATATCTACCAATGATAACATATAATCCTTTCGCCCTATATACTACATCATCACGAGCACATTAAGAATCGTTTATATTAAATATGCATACATATGAATTCCTCCCAACCCAGTCGGTTAACGTAAGAAAGGGTCTTAAACATCATTCTACTTGGGTTATTTATCAATTTACCACACAATTCTCACAAGTATGATATTGACACGTCATAGACAAACGGTTTAAAATACATCAAGACAATTAACTCTTTCGGCCTATTTCAATTGCAATGATATACCAAAAGATAAACAAGGATCCAAGCAAGATAACATCGAATTCATAAACATGTATATTCATAAGTCATATCAAAATCATCCAAAGATTATTTCATGTTTCACATATGAGAACAAAGTAACAATACCAATATTTGGACTACAACAACCACCAACCCCAAAACTAATAGTTCCATACCAAATGCTACTAAGATAATCCGAAATATACTAAGTAACTTCTGGAAATCCGCAACATATCACCAAATGGAGTGTTTGGTAACAAGGTTTATGGTGATGATCTTAAGAGAATTTGGTGTGAATCCTCTAAGAATCAAAGTAAGAAATGTTTAGATTCTAGAAATGGGTGGTATGTGGTCTAGATATGGTGTTAGAACTCTAGAAATTCGTAGTGAAGAATGGTGGTTCATGGTGGTTACATGGTGGTGAGTGGCGGATTAAAGGGGTGTTTAGATCATTGGATCCAAGGATCCTCACCATTCCTTCCTCCTTCCTAAAGTGATTTAGAGGTTTGTATGTGTTAGAGAGGTGATTGTATGAGAGATATATGAAATGAGGGAGCCAAGGAGGGTATTTATAGGCTGTTTGGGGGCCAAAGTGTGCCGC
The DNA here is from genome assembly GCA_026074375.1 of Tanacetum coccineum. Classification (NCBI taxonomy): domain Eukaryota; kingdom Viridiplantae; phylum Streptophyta; class Magnoliopsida; order Asterales; family Asteraceae; genus Tanacetum; species Tanacetum coccineum. The sequence goes on from BQNB010030206.1 coordinate 36,739, forward strand.
ATAAACTTATTTGTGCACCGCACATAGGGAGTTAATGCACACTTTATTTAATTGCCTTTAATTTTCTCCACCGCCTCAAAAGTGCACCGCACTTTGGGTAAAACCGCCACATTTTGGGTGTTAAAGGACTTTTTAGTTCTGGTGAAAAGTGCGAAACACATTCTGCAAGTGTGGCATACTTTTGGTCATTTTCAGCAGTTGGCCATTTTATGGTTGTGGATAATTGAATTCTCTTCGCGTAGCCACTTGAACTAACTAAAACGGAGTTCGTATGACTGAGTTATGGCCAAAACAGTGAACAGGTGTCGGGAGATCATGAACTTTAGTTATTTCTTCGTTTAAGCTTCAATTCTTCGTGTAATCTTCCATTTTCTTCCACGACACGTACCTAGAACCTACAATGACAAATATATTCTATTCTATACCAAAAGTTCTTATATTTAACCAAATTAATATACATAAAGCATTGATAACGCGTATAGAAACATATATAATTTGAGCGTTATCAGTCCACCAATTGTCTTATGCTCCAGGTTCTTATCAGGCACGTATGGCCGAACCTTCATTTACACCACGTCTGGGCCAACTACCTCTTCAATAGGCCCAACAGGCCTATGTTATTCCACAAGTCTAGCAACCATGTGTTGCATATCCGGCCCAACAGCAATACACGGCTAAACAGGCCCCACAACAGGCTCTTTATGCAGCCTACATCCAACAGCCCGCAACTCAAGCCAATGGAATACTCGGTCCAGCTCCAGCAGCCCACGCCTTGGACACGTCTAATCAATTAACTAATTAATATATATACTCTTCTATAAAACAAAGTTTTTTTCCTCCCTCTAATTAATTTTTTCTATAAATAACATTTGACCAGAGCTTGTGATAACGCCCAAATTATACATGTTTTCGGTGGCATTATTTTTACATATTTTATCAATTCTCGTGAACTTTTGATACTTAATAGCATGAAATACTTGCAGGTTCACTTGAAGACATCCCGAGCTCAAATTAAACAAAGATCAAGTACTTATACACTTCAGAAATTAAGATACAAGAAAAAGATAAATTCTCAAGCTAAAAAGTGCAATTGTGCGCCGCACTTACCCAATGTGCGCCGCACTTCTCCTCAAAGTCAAAGAATTAAAGACTAAGTCAAAATAGTGCATTAACTCCCTAAGTACGCTGCACAAATTTCTTTGTGCGCCGCACTTCCCATCTGGCTACGAAAATTAAATGAAGTCATAAATACTGGCGTATTAACACCCCATGTGCGCCACACTTATAAAATTGTGCGCCGCACTTTCACCCTAAAATCAGCCTACAAAATAGGAGACGAATTTTCATCACAAATTATCACTTCATACTCATTTCCCTTATATCACACACACTCTCTCTCACCCTTATGATATCCTAAATCCTTTTCCAATCCTTCTCAACCATAAACACCTTACCTTTTAAAGATTCAAGATCAAACAACCAAGAACGAAGAAGAACAACATCTCAATTTATTAAAATAATGAAGTTTCTTGTTGAATCAAGTTATGTTATGAACTACATAGCCATGAGAGGCTAATTCTCTTATGACTACTCGGTGAAGTTATGATAATAAATAAGTGTTTGGTATAATTGTGATCTCATTAATCTCAAGCTTATGTTACACCCCTATTATATCTTATCTTGTTGATTTTGCTTATCAACTTAGATTATATAATCATATCGGTATAGGTCGAAAGACCCGTTATGATCTATATGGTTTTAAATATTTGTCTATGGTTTTTATCGTTTGTGTCGAGAAATCCACTTTCGTAAATTGATAAACAAAATAAGCTTTGATATAACAAGTTAACTAGATCATTTGAGTGACACATCTGGTCTAGCCAACTAAATATAAGTCTTAAGTTATGTAAGTTAATTTGTGAAAACGTTTTTCGACGAGAAATCCTTTTTATAAGTTAAGATTCCATCTTGGAGGTTTTAATCATTACCACTACTTATAAATTATTTTCAACTATCCGAGTAGTCATCTTTATTATCACTGGTAAAAAAAAGTTATTTTCAAAATTGTTAAAGTCTATTTTCTTTCTGATTATTCGAACACTACTCAAATCCCTGTGGACGACCCGGTCTTACCTAAAAAAGATTATACTATATACGTGGGTTGTACTTTTACCCGTGTGTTTCCCTATAATAAAATTGGTATTTTCAGTCATTATATATTTAAAGCTTTTGAAACACATCAAAGTTTTTGGCGCCGCTGCCGGGGATTTTTGAGCTGTTCTATAGTCAACTTTGGAAAATTATTTTAACTCTCCCTCTTTTTCAAAAATCGCAGTACAGTTTTCTAGCAAACTGACCGAAACAATTTCTCCTTTGGATGCATACACGTGCTTCCAGTTCTAAACTTGTTGAACCGTTACCTAAACCTGAACGTACTCTGAATCGAAGACTTCGTCGACAAAACAAAAGAGTTCCATTCGATCAAAGAAACAATCCACCTCAACACCCGAGAATTGTCTATCCTCCAATTCTCAACATCAATTACTTCTGTCATTTTCTTGATATTCTTCGAAATTACGATCCAATGGATGATGAACCCATGTGGGCTGCCGACCGTGTTGTCGCTCCGACTCCCGGTTCCGCGATCACTATTTCTGAAACTGTAAACGAATTTGCCATTAAAGGTAACAACTTGACTCTCGTCAAAGGAAACCAATTTGATGGTAGAACCTAAATCGATCCTCATAAACATATTCATGAATTCCTTAGAATCTGCGATATGTTTAAATACAGAGATACCGAGAATGAAGCTGTCCGCCTAATGATGTTTCCCCTATCACTCACTGGAGAAGCAAAAACATGGTTGGACGAACTCAACGAAGGAACTATCAAAACATGGGATGAACTTCGAACCGCTTTCATTGATTCTTTCCCCCGGCTCTTTTCGACTGACTCCTCGGAGAAATCCATGCTTTTTCTCAACATGAGAATGAATCTCTAACCGATGCTTGGCTTCGTATGAAGGAAATGCTCAGAAATTGTCATGGTCATAATCTGTCCAAAGGCAATATCATCAATATCTTTTACCATGGTCTCAACAAAATAACCCAAGAAGTTATAAATGCCGCAGCTGGTGGTATTTTCCTCTATAAAACACCAAATCAAGCTTATCAGCTTCTCAAAGATAAAATCTTTGTCGAATTTTTTACATATCCATTTTATATTTTTATACAGATAATACATTTCACGGACGAATTTCGAATAGGTAAGAAAACTTGTTTTATACGGATTAATATCGAAAAAAGTTTTACGGTTAAGAAACGAGTTATACGGTTAATAAACGAAGTCGTAAGTAAATTTTTATTAAAAACATTTTATAAAATTTAAATAAACAGCAAGTATTAATATTTTAAATAAAATTTTTACATTTTTAGGATTCCAAAATGATAAGAATCATTATTTTTCAAATAATTAGATACGGTAGTTATGAATTTGCGGAGTTTAAGACTATTAATACTTTCTATTAAACTAATTTTTATAAAAGTTACTATTCATGACAGAAAGTTATATTTTGTAAACTCTTAAAAATTTAGAACTTTCAAATACCGCCGAGAACGTCCTGTAAGATCATTAAAAGGAGCTATAACGAATATAATACGCGTTTACGGGTTCGTGTACGAAAAACAAATACGATTGTATAAAAATAACACGTCTGTCGATGAACAGTAAAAGTACTGTCATCAGGTGAGGAGGAGGGGAGAAAATTTATGGAAATGTCAATTTTCGATAACCCAGTCTTAATACGAAAAGCTTGGAAACATAAGAAACGCGAGGAATCGGGCTTTAAAACGCAAAGATACGTCTGTTTTACTAAACGGTAATTATAAACCTTTTTCTTATTTTAAACACACTTTTTTCCAACAACCGTTTGTTGTGTGATTGAGCTATATAGATATTATGTGGTACAAACGTACTATATTACTAGGGAGTTTCATAATTGGAGGGCCTCTAGTAGGATGGCGGTTTTTCGCACTGTGTTGTTGGATTATTTACGATTTTATTTGTCCTAAACTCCTCGAACGTCATGTCTTGACCTCTTGTAATCTTTGATTAGCTCCCGAACGGATAGTACGTGATAACACTATAAGATTAAGATTTCAAGTACTTGGTACTTATAGACCTATGATAATTTTGGTTGCATTCGATCTTTTTACGTGACGCTTTATCTGCGGTTTATCTTGATTTATTGAACTCAAGGTGAGTTCATAGCCCCACATTTTTTGATTTCAATTGATTGTTTATTTTATGGGGTTTGAATATACATGCATTTATTTTATTAATTTGGGACGTCAAGTATTGATTACTTGTTGCCTACTAGTAAGCGAATAAACCAAGTTGAGCCCCTTTCTCATGAACTATCAATTGCATAGATGTATGTGGGAATTACATTATTGTGGCGCGAATGTTATTTATTAGATCTATTCGGGAAAAGACCTCAAGTTTCGGAGTGATTAAGCTATCACCGGGAACTAAAGTTATAGCATGTGAATTTAGTGTTTTGTCGGGTTGAAACATCTAATCGGGCAGAATGAAATTGCCATTATATAGTTTTATTGCAAGAAAGATCGTCGAGCTTCAGTGTTCATGAGCGTTGTGTAAATGTAATCTAGTTTTTGTGAGATCTGCTATGTGTTGCATTATCACTAAAAAAAGACTTGCGTCCTGCACCATTAATGATTTTATCAAACTATGATTTCACCAACAATTTTGTTGACGTTTTTTTAAGAATGTTTTCAGGAGTCAATAGGCATGTAAGATGCCAAGGATTGCAGATTGGGTAATATTTTGGATTGCACGCTCTAAAGAATTAGTGCATCATATTTGGGGAAATGTATTGTCAACTTTTGTAATATCCAACAATGAACAAGTAAAGCTATATGCTTTTGTATTAGATCTTTCAATTAAATCCAATGTATCATTTTAAACGAATTTTTGTGTCGTTCTTATATATCTTGTGCTATTGATCTTGAAGTAACACGCCCCGGACCCTTATTCCGCTGCGACCCAATTTGGGGGTGTTACTTGCTTAGGTATCCAAACTTGCTTAATTTTGCGCACAACATTTTAACTAAGGGATATGCATTCACAGAATGCAAATAATTAACCACACACATATCATGATTTGCCAAAATAAAGCATTTGTTACATGTGTTGCAAACAGAGCAAGAATTTGAATTAATTACAGTACACTTAGAGCTAATACTAGAATCAACACGATTCATGGTTTTCAAACTAGACTTATTGGTCCTAGGGTGTTCTTCTACTTTCTTCTTGTTGACACTCTTAGCCGGCAAGATCTTATTTTTTTCTTGGTTTGCTGCCTAGTGTCCCCGCTTTGCATCAGTAGCAAACTGTTTACTCCTGTAGAAGGAGGCACATGGACATTAGTCTTCTGAATGTTTAGTTGCTCTACATGTTTGCATGTGTTACTATTTGATGTTTCACATTGGTCCTCAGATAATGTAACTTGCTTTTTCACCTAGTAAAAGGGATGGGTATTGGTATGGGGGGTAGCTGCATGGTTTTTTATCTCGTTGTTTGGAAGTCTTTCGGAAACAGTGCCAATCTTATATTCTTAACAGTTCTTGAGAGTGTTTTTAGTTGTTAAAGCAAGCAATGAAGTGAGTATATATGGTCTTTCGACTTATGCTCTCCTTTACGATCCGCGGAAGTAGGTTTCCACAATTTCATTAAGGTTGTGTGAGATAATCTAGTTGCACTTCCTATTGTTCCCTATTATGAGGGGGATTTGGTTCAACATGCTATCGCATACCTACCAAGTGGCAAAGAACTCTTGGTTTTACATAATTCCATAGTGATGATTTTAGATTTTTAATGTATTTGGCGCCTTTCAGGGATTTACATTTTCAGGTAACAAGGCAGTTGTATTGTTCGATATGATTGGCACACGTTTGATCTTAATTAGAATCATTTAATGCCTTGTAATGCTGGCTTTAATTTTTGCATTTCAGTCCTAAAAAATGCCTCATTTTGTTCTTGGAGAACTATGGATTTGATTAGTTAATTTGAGTGATCTGAAGAATCTAAGGCCCTAAAAAATCAAAGTAGTACGGTCGGTTTCACTACGGAGTTTCATTTAATTGAGAGCATTTGCCATCTCTATTTTTTTGATGGCGGTTTTGTCCTTTCCTTGAAATGGGAAGCTTTCATTTTTTTGATTACAAAGACTGAGTCAAAATCAAGTGCATCTTAAGCTGGTGGGAGATGTGTTGTTTCCAAAACTTTCTTTAAGGTTTTGATATTTTAACTGCAGATTTAAGTGATTTACCTCAAGATTGGAAAAACGTTTTACTAATTCAGTATGATCATCCTTTTGAACCTTATCAAGTAATTTAGAAAGCTCGGCTTCAAGTTCCAGACAACGTGCTTGAACAAACAGTGTAGGCAAGCTACGCATTTCAGTAAATCTAGATAGATACAGTACGCTCAGAAGTCGTTTTGCAAATATTAAACACTTCTATTGGACAAGCAATCGGAAATTAAATTATCATTAGCAATGAGGAGATTTTTTCTGCTCAAATTCATCAGCTTCCTAATTTACAACATTTTGGGTCAACCTCAGCTTTCCATAACTCTTTAAAAATTTCTTTTTAATCTTCTGTTGTTAGAGCATATTGATACCCTCAAATGTTCTTTAAGTGTTTTTGAAAAATGGAAATGACGTACGGTGAGATAACATTCCTTGGTTGTTCAAAACCCCTTTCCCCTTCAGTGAGCCCTATTGGTGTAATTCTCTTTTTACAGGTTTTTTCAAATTCTTGAAAATAAAAAAAAAAGTTGTTACTGCTCAGTGCAAAATTATAATTTTCAACTTGACTTTTTTGTTGGAAGCACCCTGCGGTGACAGCGTTGTAGTTGTATTTGGGGATACCTCGTTAACGATTTGAGTGGTCGTGAAGCTTCGTGGTCTGCTCTTTGAGGAGCTGCTGTTTCATATTGATGATAGATCCTAGACCAAAATATCTGTTCGGGGGTTTAATTCTTTATGTGCGTGTGGAAGGTCGCTAAATAATTCTCTTTTAAGTAATCATGTGGTGCAATCTTAACTTTCTTTTTCACACACTCTGGGTCTTTCATTTTGTCATTCATATTCTTCCTAGTGATTTCAGCTATCTTTAGGGTATCCTCTGAGTTGTACACTATGGTCGGGACATGATTGGTTTTGATAATTTCATGACCATTATATAGAGCAGGCTAAACTTGCTTTGCACGGGTGAGGCATAAGGGGTTCTTGTAGCCAATAGCTACTTATTCTTTGTTCCATCATAAATAGGTCTTTGTGGTTACACAAACATGTGTTTTGTTTGAAGAGGACTGAGTTTTGTTTGTTTAAAATTGATCCTCGACCATTTCTTTTATAGCTTTCATGTTACAAATATTTTCAAGGATTTATTTCTTTCTGTTTAAAATACTTTTTCAAAGACGTAACTTCTTCTACCATTGACTTGTTATGGTTAAATGGTTAGAGGTTTTTTGCAGTAGTTTTACAGACAGAATGAAGTTCCCTTTTCAAATTTTCTTCCTTACGATTACGATCAACGATAACTATTCTTAATTGTTCATTAATCTTTTGTTCTCTTTCTGTTAATTCAAACTTAGCCCGTCTTTCATACAGTTCAACTTGTTCCTTATATGTTGCAAGTTCAGTAGTCAATGAGTTGACAACTACATTGTTCTGTGTGGTCACAGAGACACATTAGGCGGATGGTTCATATATATCATTAAGTATCATCATGTATGCATCATTTGGTACAGAAGATACATTACTTTGTACAAACTAGCCACTGTGATTGTACCTTTACATAATGATCTCATTATGGAAATCATTTTATTATCACCTCGTATAAATCAGCATGTGAGTTGACAACGTAGTTTGCTAGTTTGGTTTAGACATCGTCATGCTCTAGTTGTACTGCTATGATGTTCACAAATTAGCTTCATGATAGTGATTCAGTATCGTATACTAAAGTTGAATGGGTCCGAATCATAAGACGTACCAGCTTCATCATAAACATGATCTGCGGATGATAGATTTGCCATGAACATGGTTTGTCACTACAAGAAAAGGTGGTTTTTAGGACGAAAATTTTTGGAACGATAAAAAAATCATGCCAAATACACATATTTAGCACTTGTTAGCTAACCGTGCCAAAAAAAATTGATGTATTGGGATTTTGCTATTAAAAAAATTTGTTCCAAATACGTAGCGTTTTGGCAATGTTTTCTAATAATGGTGCCAAATACATGTGTAATTGGAACGGTTTGACTTACCCATGCTAAATATTTGTGTATTTGGGACGGTCGGTACCATCGGTGCCAAATTTATATGTTGGTGCCAAGTACTTATGTATCTGGAACGATTGGTAAGAATGATGCCAAATGCGTATATGTACTGTGGTAAACGCAATTGTTTTATAAGTTGTGAAGAAAAATTTGGAATGTATTAGGGGCGATCTTTATATAATGTTTTTAATTCTTATGTGTTTGGAACATATTTGAAAAACTGGGCAGTTTACACAAATTGGGGTTAGTTTACACTTTTTTCACGTACGCAATGACTATATTTTGCTTATATTTTGTTAGACACAAATTAAAATTTATAATCGACTTCATTAATTTACTCTAATATTCGATAGCCCTTCGTCATTAACTTTTACTCTCTATAATTAAATTATATATTTAATTAATATCTACTCCCTCTGTCCTAATTTATTAGTCCACTTTTGACTTTTTGAATTCTTTCTTTCTAAAACTTATGTCCTTAATTAGTTTTTTTTGTGTTATGGTATAATACTTGATGCCAAAATATATCGAATGAATTGAGTTTTTATATGTATTTTCATTAGGTTATATAATTTTCATCAAGTTATTATTATAACACAAACAAAAACTCTTTGCGTTCATAGTTGGAACATAAAGACTTCAAAAAGTCAAAAGTGAACTAATAAATTAGAACGGAGGGAGTATCAAATTACTTCAAATACGTCGCCTTTTAATTTTTGGTGAGCTAACTTTGTTGTTTCTTAATTAAACATTTTTTACTCTAAGGTCAAAGTAAAAGTATTCATATTATTCATGAAAATATCGATAAACAAATGATCGAGGTCATCCTATGTTTTAGGTTCATGGCAGGGCGACTCTTTACTCAGATGTTCTTGCTATGTTGATTGTGTAAACTCCATATCTTACTTAATATTATTAATCAAATATAAATAGAGTACATGAGACATTAAAGATAAACCCTAATGGGCAAGATTGCAAAAATTTTGAATCGGTAGTCGGCCGGTCGATCCCGTATAAACCCGTACTTGTTTGGACCCGTGGCCCGAGCTTAAGCCTGAGCCCATCCGACCCTCCCATTTTGCCACATCATAAATAGATTAGTATGCTTTTTATATATAAAAGCTATATGTATGATCAAAAAAACATTAATATTTAAATATTCATCAAATGGCCTAGTGGTAAGGTCTTTGACTCTCAAACAAGAGGTCAAGGGTTCAAACCTCACTAGGTGTATACATTTTGAGGTGACCACAAAGGTTCACTTGCACATGCTCCGAGCTATCCAAAAGGTAGTTGCCATGAAATTGGTCGGCTTATAATGTCTAGTCGGATACCAGATAAACAAAAAACCATACACTATTTTTATAATTGAATAAATCATCAAGTTAACAAAAATAAATATATGTTCACGCGCCCAAATTTCCCTTTAAAAATTTAAGTTATATAGGCAAGTTTTCAATTGCGCCCAAAATTCCCCCCATCTGAAATTTTAAACCGTAAACCCACATTTACCTTCTTGGTTTGCTCCATAATCCTAGATCTGCATTTTTTTCTCTCCCAAACTGTCCTTATCAAACCCACACCCGCATCCGACATCGAAATGTTTAAGTATCGCTTCTTGACCGATATTCGGGTTAATTTTGATTACTCTAAACATTAAAGGGATTGGTATTGTCTTTGGGATATTGAGATTAAATCAGGATGAAAAAGAACACGATACTTGTTCTACGATGGAATGGTTTATTGATTTATCCATGTGGTTTGATTACAAGAGGTTATTTATTTTTCATGATTCATTGTGTTTTTTTCCAGTAGGTGAAAAAACTTGTTATACATGGGTTTATCATTTGTTCTTGTTTAGGGTTCGTAGGTAGATGTATTGATAATTTTCTATCATGTGTCAACTTGTGCTTCTTAATTTTTCAATTGGTGTGTGGTTTTTGTTATATGTATCATGTGTTAATTATGTGAAACTTTGATCTGCTCTTACCATGATCTATTGATCTGGTTAGCCATACATATTGGATAGTTGTTTAAATGATTAAATCATTTAGAGTTAAAAGATAGTGCGTGAATCTTTGTTTAGGTGTTTGTAAACTTTGTATTAATAGTTGATAGGCTTTGATTCTGGTCGAAAAAAATGTAGTCTTTATCCTTTGAAAATTTATCATCCCCCAGGCTCTAAAATAAGTAATTTTAATCAGGACGTTATTCATAAAATCTGAAATTTCTTACATTAGTAGGAATAAGGTAAGGTGCTCTTCATATTTTATAAGAATTTGTTACTTAAACCATGAGACGGTTTTCTATTTTCTGACGTTTAACATTTTCTTTGTGTGTAGTGACTTTGATCTGCCTACATAAATACATATTAAGTGGGTAAATGGTATTTCTTGTTATATTATGTTTTGATTTCTTTTTAACATAGTTTTCAAAATTTATTTTGTGTTTTCATTGTTAGAATGGTCCATATATGCTTAGTGGATCATTTTCACTGCCAAATACTTAAATGTGTTGCTTAGTTTATTATATATTGTTCGACCAAAATATGAACAGACTCAAAAGAAAGAAAAACGAAATGTCTATTAGGAGACCTCAAATTAAATATATCTAATGCCGAATTAGAAAGTGAAAGTAATAACTTTGATCCAGCGTGGCTATTCTAAACAAAGAGTAGAGATGTAAATAGAAAGTAGCATTACATTTGGTACTGACACTACATTGGGGGTCAATATTGCAGGTGTGACTTGAAATGGGGCATCGTGTTATATAATCGCATATGTGCGGTGGCATTGCAGCGAACACATGACACAATCAAGGGTGAAGAGGTTTTAAAATTGCTGTATCTATCCTTTTAAAATCAATGTTTGCTGTTTATATAAAAAGGTTTTTTCTTTCTTTGATTTGTTAACTTAATGTTACAGGGAGCATCATTGACGCATTACTCTAACCTTTTGATGATATGTATGTTTGAGGTACATTCTCTCAATGATGTAAATGGATATTAACCCTCTTGTACCTTTCTTGTAGTTTATCCATTATGAAAAAAGAAGAAAACATGTGTAAATGTGGACAGATAGAAAATGATTGTTGTGGTCTCATTATGGGAAGAAGAGGTAACTCGTTATTTAGTATAATTTTAGGATATGAGTTAAAGTTGTAGTGGTATTCTATTGTAGTAAATGGTTTGATGTATTTTGTTTTGATTAGGTTAAACAGAAAACAACAGTATTTGGTTTGTCAGGCTTATTCTTTTATTAAGGAACCGATAACTTAAGTATGCTACGTAAGCAGGAAATGATTTTACGCACCATGAAAGGTTTATCATTTGCTTTATTTTTTGTTCTTGGTCCTATATAATGCATGTACATTGTTTACGTTCTTTATGTTAATAAATAAAATAGTTCTGTTCCCAGTCACACTACCAACCCCCATATTTGGGGTATTCAAAATTGTTTGCTTATTTATAACCCAGATATGTTTGGGGTGGTGTTGGTATGATGTTGTGATTACATCTATTTTTCTTTTCCTTTTTGTATAACTTGTGTTTCAATATAGACCTTGGATATATTTATAAAGACCTTTATTTAGTACCAACTCGGGTTTTGTTGTTTGAATCTTTTGATCCCGTGTTTTAAAAAAATTGGATACTCTTTTATTTGCTCTATTTCTATTTATCGAAATTTATTTTTCTTATTTCATATATATTTTCTTAAACGTTTGTGGGTTATTTATTATGCTAAGGGCTTTATGCTGTGAAGACCGTGATCCGATGAGCTTTATTCGCTGTGCAGTTTGTGTAAAATAATCATATTAGTGATTTATATTGAAGTTCCGGTTTATTTTTATGCACATTTTTACATTTATAAAGGACCCATGGTTTACAAGGTATGGTGTAGGTTGGATTGTGTGTCTAATTTGATTGACGTCTTCATCTTAGCCTTATACGCGTGACCATGTTTGACTTGATTTTATGGGTATGATTTAATAAAAAGCATAGTTCATATTCAATTTGGCTTTAATTCAAAATATAATTTGCTCATTAGTCTGAGGATGGTTGGTTGATTATCTGATGATGTATTTAAAAGGTATTTTGTTAAACAATAAAATATGCGGTCGACGAATTTATTAACACATAGCAATCTTGTTTACGCCAATATTGTCTCCCCCCCCCCCCCCCCCCATTACCTAAAAATAATTGTCAATTGACAACGCGCAAAAATGTCGTGCCCAGAATGTTTTTTGGAACAAAAAAGCCAGGCAGGGAAGAGGATAACTCACGTGCCAATTAGTTATTTTGTCCACGTAGGTAAAACCGTTTACTAGTTGAATTCTTAGTGCTACAGTAGTAGAAATAAGAAACAGTACAAATACAACTTTGACTTACTGGAGGAGAAACTTTAGATGAGTCTAGTCTATTTCGAGTTAGACTTGAGTTATTTATACGCACATCTGAATTTGGGCTATGGAGTCTGATATGAAGTTAAATGTGTAGATGATGATGATCGGATTCATTTTTGGTAAAAACAGATGTTGTTTTCAACATCGTGCATGGCCAAATACGTCACTTATGTGATGCCCATAAAAGGGTTTGTTTTAAACCGTTACTATGAAGCCGTAGCCTCTAAATTACTATCTTTAGAACGCGGTTTCTCTTCGCAAAGACACATGTAAACCAAATGTATGTTGTGGCCAGTTTCCCTCTAATATTTTTTGGACGGAGTACAAAAAGTGTGGCCAACAAAGCTGTCCAATAATGATATTTGGCCATGGTTTTTTGAGTATTTGACATAGTTTTCCCCTCCTCCCAAAATACCCCTTTTTTCTTGTAGTGGGTGCAGTAGTTAGGAGCTCATCAACATCAGAATCAAATAAGGATCACAGTCTTCCGCTTTGAATATCACATTAATAACATTGAGTGCTCTATATTCCTGAATTGGTTGCTATCTACATCTTCTCTACTCAGTGTCTTGTCCAACTGCATAAATAGCAAAACTACTCTTCATACAATTGCCACCCTATTCTCCTAAGGCTTTGCCACCCATTAGCAACATCTTGTCTTTTGAAAGTATTTTCGAGCTCTATAGGTCGATTGGGCTGAGTGGCAGTTCCTTGTATGTGCCTATACCGTTTGCAAGTTGTTAGCACTTTCTTTAATAATTGCTTTGGTTGTCCTTGGGATTTGGCGATTTCCCTACTTGTTCTAAGCTCCCCATAACCAAATGCACCTGCACCTCATGCATTTTCCTGTCTTTTTTGTTGACCTTGAACCATTTCTGAACAAAACCCTGCCATCTTGACTGAACTATAGCTTGGTTTCTGTATGTTTGATGAAGTTCTGAGTTGTTTGTTTGTTTGAGGTAGGTAATGTTTTATTGATTGGTGTGAGTATGAGCTAGTGTGTTGGTTTAAGTTCTCAATTAATGTTGTCTGTTGGTGAGAGGTTCCTGAGTCAAGTTTGAGTCTGTTGTTCATGCAAAGTAATGGTTTGAACGATGTGTGGATGGTGGGTGGTTGTGATTGTAAGTTGTATAGCTATTGAGTGAAACGAATGATGAGGAGACGCATATATATGCGAGAGGAAAACGCAGTTTGTGTGGTAGTGAATCGATCCAACGTTCATTTTGTTCTCATTGGTGTGTGCCTCGTATTTGCTTTCAGGATAAGATTATAGCTAGATCATGTAGTTGGGAGGAATGGTCTCTGTCAAGTTCCTCTGTTCAGTTTCCGATTGATTGTTACAAATTTACCCCATTCAGGTAAATGTTATTAACTAATATGTAGTTCATACTTGCATTTTTGTTGGACATGGTCTTCTTGATGTTCTGCCATGTCTTATGAGTGGGAAATACCAGACATAAATAGTCTGTGATGAATTTGGTTTCTCCTTTTGTTTTGACGGAGAAGTTGTTCAAAGTCATCATACAGTTTTGATTCTCGATCTTCTTTCGTTAGTTTGAACCTTCCAGGAGCATATTCACATTATCCCAAATGTCTTTAGCTTTAGTGTAGTGATTGATGAGAGTGTAGATGTCTTTTGGTAATCCTTGAAGTAGGATGTTTGTTGCCCGGATGTCAGCATTATACCTATCCTTATCCTCAGGTGAAAGGTCCGAATAGACTCGAGTTCGTTCGGGACCTAGTTGTTGGGCACCTTTTGTCCCTTCAGCAATTGGGTCTCTAATAGTTCCCATCTGAAAAGGTCCTTCATCAATCGACTTCCGAATGTTCACCCCATTCTCTTTACCTCGACAATACAATCGAATACGTTGTTGCCATGATGCAAAGTCAGTCCTATCAAGCATAGGTGGTCGGGTATCGGAACCGGCACATTGGATATCTTCCGAAAGATTAGCCATCTTAATTGATTGTGAAATGATTTAAGTTGATCGAACAATGATTAGTGATTGTATGTTAAAAGTGGTGATGTTTGTTTAAGTGTTTTGTTGTTTGAGTTTGGTACGTTTGTCAAGTTTATAATAGTCCAAATTCCAAACAGTGTATCAAACCGCTGGATTAGAGCTCAAACCGCTACTGTCAAACCGCTACAGTCAAACCGCTATGAAGAATTATACCAAACCGCTACCACGAAGAAAAATGGCCAGAGGTTTGTTTCCCAAAAGACCTTGAGAAAAATCTTCAATAAACCTGTAACAAACCGCTACCTACAAACCGCTACGAGTGTTAAACCGCTACGAAGTTAAACTGTCAAACCGCTACTAGAGGATATGGTAAACCGCTATGAAGAAATAACACCAAACCGCTACCAAGAAATGAAATTGGCAGAGGTTTGTTTCCCAAATCGATGTGAGAAATTGTCTTCAAAAACCTGTAAACCGCTACGGATCAAACCGCTACTAGTAAACCACTACACTAGAAGACAAACCCCTACTAACAAACCTCTGCCTAATAAGACAAACCACTATCAGAAACGACAAACCGCTAGCACAGTGTACGATCTAAAAAACCGCCAGAACAGTGTACTTTCCTAACAAACCACCAGAACAGTAAACCAAACCGCTACGAAACACTACAAGCAGTATACCAAACCGCTATGATGAATTACGAACTTTTACACTTTAAAATCAATGAAACTCAAGAACAAGAGCTAAAACCTCCTAAAACTCAACTTTTGATCTAAACCAAGCACTAAAACGCACACACAAACGATCTAATCATCCCATTAGCTTTGATACCAATTGTAGGATATTGGAAATCATAACACAATGGAAGATAGATGGATTACGAACTTTTACACTTTAAAACACCTAAAAATCACCCTTTTAAACGTTTTGACTTGGATTCTTTTGCACAAATGAGTACTAG
>BQNB010030207.1:0-55080 GCA_026074375.1 Tanacetum coccineum
TTGATGAACGGTTGATGGTAAGCTCTTCTTCAACATCTGAAGGTTCTTCGGGACCTTACAGATCTGAACAACCACAACCAAGTATAGATCAGCACAACCACAATCAAGTTATTCTTCAGGACCTCACAGATCTGTACAACCACAACCAAGTTATTCATCAGGTCCTTGTAGATCTGAACCAATAGAGTGCTCAAACTGTAAGGTCAAAGATCTTACGATTAACAGGCTCGAATCAAGAAACAGGGCATTGAAGGCAAGACTAAGGATGTTGGAGGCAAGACTGGAAATGGAAAGGAATCCTGAGGACCACGCATGTCAGTCGGGTGCAATACTCAATGAGCTTTTAGATGACATGGAGGACCTTCATATGGAGTAGTAGTTGTTGTTGTTTAATGTGTTGTTGTTTAATGTATTGTTGTTTAATGTGTTGCTGTTTAATGTGTTGTTGTCGTTGTTGTTGTTTTCGTTGATGTAGTAGTGGTTCTTGTAGATGTTGTTGCGGTTTAGAGTATTCGAATGTATTTTACTTCATGTAATTCATATGCAATTTGGTTTGGAGTAATACGTGTTTGTATGTATCTTTCGGGTATTGTTTTACTGATTGCTCAGATATTCACATGAATCTTTAATGCATTTTAGAGTTTAACAAAGTAGTTTCTTTAGCGGAATCCATAATTGATGAATTATTTTAACTACAAAAATAGGGCAGGCAGGGGTGTTGGTTCGCATTTGTTAAACGGAGGAGTCGAGATGGTATCCTTAGACCTGAGATGTTAAACGGATGAGTCGATATAGTATCGGTGATACATGAGATATAGTATCGTGATACATGAAATGTCGTGATACCCTTTATGTTAATTATGCTTGGTGGGTTTTATCTATGTGATAAGCTAAGAGCTCAAATTGCAGACCATCGCATGCTTGCTCAAGAGCTTGATGCTTCCAGTGGGTGGGTGATTATAAAGGACAAGACAGTTGATTCAGCTGCCCTATTTCACGACCTTTATAATGACATGGAGAATCTTGGTTTGGAGTAATTAGTACGCTTTAATGTAATTCGTACGCTTTAATGTTTGAACTTTAATAGATGAGTAATATAATCCGTATGCTTTAATGTTTGAACTTTAATCGATCTGTAATGTAATTGTGCAGACAACTATTTACCCCACTAGAATATGCTTGGAAGATGCCATGGCCATTTGGTTAATTGTAGGGATGTACACTTCTGGAAACTTTATTATGGTTTAACACAGTTCGATTTATTCCCGCCAAAAACTTCCGACCGCCAATTACTCCCGCCAAAAACTTCCGCCAATTACTCCCGCCAAATACTCCCGCCAAAAACTCCTGCCAAAAACTCCCGCCAAAAACTCCCGCCAATTAGTCCCTCCAAAATCTCTTTCATACCATAAAAGCAGATACTCTCACAATCACAAACATATCACACACTCTTACCACGAAAAAATGGTGATGATGGTGCCACATGAAGCTTTTGCGTGTCGGTGTGAAAGAGGAGATGTAATTCTCCGACAAGCGTATACAACTGAGAATTACGGTAAACTATACTATGCATGTCCAAAATCAAAGGTGATCAATCAAATGTTTTTTATATGTGTAATAAATATATATTATGGTTAGTTGTTTTATGAACTGATTTCTTTACTATTTAACAGCCTCCGAAACATTTTGGATGTGGATTTTTTTTATGGAAAGAGGACCGACTTCGTGACTTAATGAGTTCTCCTGGAGCTCCATCTGCAGGACCTTCAACACCTTCAAGGTATTCTTCAGTACCTTCAACACCTCCAAGCTATTCTTCGGGACCTTCAACACCTCAAATCTATTCTCCCGGATCTTCAAGAAACGCAGAGTGCTCAAACTGCAAGCAATTGCGTGGAAGGATAAGTGTACTCAAGGCAACAATGGAGATGCATATGCATCCGGAACAACACACACTCAATTCGGCTGCACTACTTCACGAAGTTCTCAATGAAATGGAAAAACTTGATTTGGAGTAGTTTGTCATTTGCAATGTAATTCGTATGTTTTATTGTATGTCAAGACTTTGTTTAATCGATCTGTAATGTAATTCGTACGCTTTACTTAATTACATTTTACCGTCGCATGTTCTTCTTTTTCTAGTAGTGTTTGTTAAAATATATATAAGGTTTTTTTAAATAGATTTTTTGACTATAATTGGTAATTTATATCATTTCTGAATTTATAAAAAGTATTTTAAATTTTTGTATAATTTTTTTTTTAAAAAGAAATTTAGGGTCGACATTGTCGACCCTAATATTTTAGCGGGATATATTAAATACTGGCGGGCTCATTAAAATGGGATTAAATTTTGGTAAAAAAATTAGGGTCGACATTGTCGACCCTAAAAATTTTTATAAATTGTTTTATATATTTATATATAATTTTAAATGCATTTTATATATTAGAAAATATATAAAGTCATGAAAAAATATTAGGGTCGACATTGTCGACCCTAAGTGTGTGGATGTTTGACTAAACAGTTTTGTTGAATAAATGTGGTCCCCATGCCTCAGTTATGGTCGACATTGTCGACCCTAATATTTCCTCGACCCAAAACGCTCATTTTGTTGTAGTGGATACATAAACTGAAATGAAGAGTGTCGAGCACACTTTGTATCGTTGACACATTAAACCGGGAAGCAAAGTCCTAAACACTATTAGCCCACTAACACAACCCATCAGCCAAACGATCACACTTAATGCAAAACAACCCTTAATATATAATTTTAAAATGATGTCGTCCGTACGCCTAATGTATTACGTCGTATATAATATATAGGCAACGTATTTCCACTTCAAGCCCTACATATTAGTGCCTTAAGTTTTAGAAATCCAACAATAACGTACAGTAAAAACAATTACACGCAAACATAATAACTTCTTTACATACAATGTAATGTAAAATTTAAACGTAATTTATATTAAACGTACGAAAATGTATGCGGGGTAGATCTACAACAATTCTAGATTTAAAATGCATTCAATATTTTAATTAAGTTAATGACAACATGTGAAATAAAGCAAAGGCAGATCTATAACTAGACAAAGGTGTCGCATTTAGATCTGGATCAACAAATCAAGCCGAATTATCCATACCTGTTATTCATATTTTAATCTCTTTTTTTTTTTTTTTTTTGAAAAGGTGAAACATATTACTTCAACAAAATATATACAGCTCAAGCATTCTTAAAAGAATGTCGGACATCTCCTAAACACCTCAAAAGAAGCTGCCAAACAAATAAGCTGCGACATACAAAGACTAAATTGTATACAGCTAGTGATACAAACAAACATACTCTGTAAATCACCTACATCTCATCATTTTGTTTTTGGGTAAAGGGTTTCTCCGGTAAATACTATTACACCAAAAAACGTTGAAGTACAAAAGGTGTAAGTGAAGTCCTACAACCCAGCCCGTTACATGACCAAACAAGAACGCACCAAGATGCAAAAATCAGAAGATTGACAAACCAAATTCATAAACAACCAACTACTAGACAAACATAATAATACCTATGAAACAGAATCATAGGAAGAAGACAACGAACATGGACCATTCTCGTAATCCGCTGTCTCAACCACCTTGTCCAAATCATCAAAAACCGTACCATCACTATCAAAATAGTTATTCTTTACACCGCTAGACACTCCATGATGAGCACATGCGGGTTTAGGAACCCCTACATCTCACCATTTTCACCATGCTACTTAGAATATACCAACACTTAACTACATTTCCTCCTTGCAAGATTACCTTGAAGCCAATTTGTAGCTGCAACCTCACAAATGACTCAAGGTCACTCAAGGTCCTATCACACTGAGGTATCAAGGCAATGATATGAAGAGAAAAAAACCACGTGACATGGTGGCACAGCACAAGTTAGAAATCCTCATGCGTTTTTGTCAAATTTCAACATGTTTAAGACATTTAGAATTGTTTATGCTTAGCAGAACATTCTCAAATTTTATAAGCTTGACATAAGAATCCACTATAGTAAATATTTTAAAAGATTTATAGTTGTATTATGTCATTAATGTATAAACTTTTTTTCTCTTTTATAAACATATATGCATTATGTATAAAACCTTATAAAGCTCTATAAGTATCATACCTAATAAATGCATTATGAAGAGGTTCACTATTAGAGACCTAATCATGCCACACAAGCATGGAATAAGTCCTCACTATGATTTCCAAGTTCTTATACATTTTTATGTTTTTATAAACTTTTTTATAAACTAATATAGTGAATGAAAGAATCCGGTCCTATATAAATGAATCATTTTTTATAAAGGGATATTTGACTTGGTGTGGCATTAGATTTATAATGGTGCGAGTCTTTGCCCTTAAAGAATAATCATAAATCCATAATTTAACCACCTCTTATACTCTTGCAAGGTGGCATATATATGCCCTAGATCTTCCTTACCACTTCCTAGTTCTCCACAAATCCCTCTCCATAACTTTGTGTTTTGTGTGTTTGTGATTAAATAATAAAAGCAAGAAGTATGGAAAGAACATGGGATGAAGAACTCCCAGATTGTTGCTATGAAGAGAGACAACCAAGCTTGATCAAACCAATAAGCCCCACCCCAAATCACATGCTTTATCTCTCCAATCTTGATGATCAAAAGTTTCTTAGATTCTCAATCAAATATCTTTATCTTTTTCGAAAATCTGTACCCATTGATCTCCTCAAACTTTCTCTTTCTAAAGTTCTTGTTAATTACTACCCTTTAGCAGGTAGACTAAAGAAAACCCTGCCATCACCTCATCATGATAATGAACATGACAATGATGATAAGCTTGAGGTTGATTGTAATGGTGAAGGTGCTGTTTTTGCAGAAGCATGTATGGATATGAGTGTTGAAGAGTTTCTTCAAGTTTCCGACAAACCAAATAAGTCATGGAGAAAGTTGCTTTTTAGGGTTGATGCTCTCACTTTTGTAGATACTCCTCCTTTTGTTGTTCAAGTAAGTTCTTTTTCGCAATACGTGATGCAAAACGTTGATAGTCGTTTCACAATACGTAGCTAGTATCAGAATTATGAGAATAAAAAGCAGATTCACATCTATAATTTGATGTAGTTGATCATTTTTTACTGATACTCTTAACATTATTAATTGCGGGGTACCACCTTTGTTACCCGTCGGAATTATATATACATCTAGATTATTAACGTTAAACCATTTCGTTAAATTCAATACTGATCAACTACAAGTGTTTGCTAATGAATACGAATAAAGTTGGATATTAATGGGGTAAGGTTTATTTTGGAAATCTCTTATATACAATCAAAATAAAATATTAACGTGATGCCTATTACTATGCATTTTAGATTGCTTCAAGTAGTTTAAATTTAAGTTTTAATTTCATCGAAATTAAAAGACGTTGAGTGGAATAATAATACGTAGTATGAAATAGGGTTAATTACTTGAAAATGTATCATACTTGTCATTTTTTGTTATTGTGTGTATTGAACTTTTTTTTTTCTTATTGTATGTACTGAACTTTCAAATTTCGACCTTTGTGTGTATTTTTGACCATTTTACCCTTACTTTTTTCAAAATTCGAAGGGTAAAATGGTCATTTTACATGGCTAGAATAGTGACAAAATACACACAAAAGTCGCAATTTAAAAGTTCAGTACATACAATAAGAAAAAAAAAAGTTCAATACACACAATAACAAAAAGTGACAAGTATGATACATTTTCAAGTAATTATCCCTATGAAATATTATGAAAATGATTAACATTTTAAAATTATTGTTTTTGATATTTTATTTTATATGATATGCAAAACACGCCAAATTAATATAACCGTGTGCAACCAAAATACTTTTATGCTCTTTTGTAAAATTCGATACTTTTTAATTATGTTCTTTTATGTTTTTTGTTAATCCTGTCTATAAGTGGAAGTATAGTTAATTTTCTTTTTGATAATAAACGAATACCAATGTTTAATTGCTTTGTAGGTGACAAAACTCCGTTGCGGAGGAATGATTTTGTGCACGGCGATCAACCATTGTTTATGTGACGGCATTGGTACATCTCAGTTTCTACACGCTTGGGCTCACCTTACCGTGCAACATAATAGTGATGTACCGATAACACCTTTCCATTCTCGCCATGTATTCAAGCCAAGATCCCCCTCCTCACATTTACCTCTACTTCATCCTGCGTTTACCAAAACTCATACTAACCCTATGATCGACAATAGCTTATCACTTAATCAATATTTACAATCGCAACCACTTATTCCCTCATCATTGACATACACTGCTTCTGACATCCTTTGCCTCAAAACTCAATGTGTCCCATTAGTTAAATGTACAACTTTTGAGTTGTTTGCAGCCCATACATGGCGTTCATGGGTTAAATCACTTAATCTAGAGCCATCGCTAGAGGTGAAGCTCCTATTTTCCATGAATATACGAAACAAAGTAAATCCAGAAATTCCTAAAGGATATTATGCCAATGGATTCGTGTTGGCATGTGCTAAGACCACCGTAAAAGAGTTGATTAATGGTAACTTGCACCATGTCGTACAACTAGTTCAAGAAGCCAAGTCAAGTCTTACTGATGACAAGATAAGTGGTATATTAGAGTTATTGAAGGACAAAAATATTAAAACTGATCTTACGAAAAGTTTAGTTATATCACAATGGTCTAAATTGGGGTTAGAGGACTTGAATTTTGGGCAAGGAATGCCTTTGCATATGGGTCCTCTTACAAGTGACATCTACTGTTTATTTTTGCCTGTCGCAGGTGATTATAACGCGATTCGAGTGCTTGTGTCCTTACCCAAGAGTGCTGTCGAAAAATTCGAGTATTACATGAATGCTTTTCTTGATTCAAACAATGCAGAAGCCAATGGAAATTGTGAGAAAGAAAAGTTTTTGTTGTAGTCGATATACATAGTCTACGTTTTACTGTTTTGGCTGTGAGGGTGTGATAGCAATATCTTCTTAGATTAAACATCAATAAACAACCGTTAATGGCTCTTGCTCCTTTTTCTATTTATATCTATGATAAGAAGTGCAAATTCTCATAATAGCATTATAAAAAATTTCTTCCTTAAAAAAAGGATCACAAAATGTATATTATCTTGATGGAATGGAATGTAGTAGCTAATCAAGCATGATGTGCACTAAAAATCATTATCATTGATATGAGAATACGATGTTAGTTAGAATTGCAATCATTTATTTATGAAGTGCTTTTCTACCTCATATACAACAAGTCGCCTCATGATTGGGCAACTATGCATTCGGATGAACATGACCTATCTATAAAAAATATAGAAAATATCGCCATTAAAACATATCTAATATAGAGTAATATATGCATTAGCTTTGTGTATGATGAGATTATCGACTTGCAGTTAAAGCATTCCAATGAAATATTTTTATACACATACGCAAAACTGGATGATTCAGTGTAAATTTGTATGTTAAAAACAAACATTTATAAGTTCAATTGACGCCTTTTTTCCTGTCTTTCTTTTCTTCTTATAATAAAGTTGGTCAAACAATAGGTGCAAGTTTGTTTAGACAGATTAAATAATTGCAGGTAGACCATGTTCTTAAAGCTTCATTTGTTAAAGGAACCAGACAATAATATATTCTGATCATGTTGGTCTATAAAGTGGCCTAGTAGTGGCCTGTTTGTTATAAATTTATCGCCTAAATATTTCTATACACGTCTAACGGGTCTCATCCAAACCCCAATGCATTCCTGTAAATATGTAAATAGGAATGCAAGGTCAAGAAATGAACTACGAATAAAGTAAGTCCATTCTCGTCATCTTATACACACATTTTAACCTTGTTTGGTGTGTTAGGATTTTATCATATATATTTTTTTTGACAAACAAGTTTAAAATGCGTGTATAAGATGAGAATATGGCTCAAGACAACCAAATTTGGTGTGTTAAGATTTTATCATCTGCACTCTATAAGTATTTATGTTAATAAAGTTTAGACTACGAAAGTTTATCAATTTCAACATGGTATCGAAACTCTAGGTCTAATCTTTAGACCTTGTCGGCCACCTTGAGTTGTCGCCTCAATGCCACTCCGTCAAAACCTAGTCACCACCGTTTATCCGTACTAAGAAAAAGAAGAAAAAAATTCAGCTCATTGTTTTGGTCATAACCCCAGACTATAAGGAGTTAATTGACGAGGTCAACGGCCATAGAATATCTGAAGAAAACAATACCGAAATCGCAGCCATAGCCTTGGGAACTCGCTATAATAATCACTCGTCTTCAGAAAATGTAATTGACTCACTGTTTTGCTTATAACTCTCAAACCCCTAACAGTTAGTCGAAGCCGTCAGCGACCGTGGATTCGTAATTAAATTCCGAAGAAAAGCATATTGGAATCGCCGCCTCCACCGGTCAAACCCACCGTTAGACGTCGTTATATGCTTCGACAATTTCCGAAAAGAAAAAGTTCATTTTTTTTATATTATGTTTATTCGGTCATGCGATTAGGTGCTACCAAAGTCTTGATTATTTATCAAGGTTACTATATATTGCTTTGTTTTTTAATCTTTAGTTATATGTTTTTAGTCTTTTTCAATTTGAGCTTTCGCGATTTCGCCGCTCAAATTGCGAGAGTATTAAACGGTATTAAATACTTTGACCAAGCCAACCAGCTTGGGCCTATTAGGGTTTTATCACCTACTTTTTATAATTATTTGATGATTAATAAATTTTAGCCTACTTGGTTTTATCAATTCTAACACACACGAACGGGGATTATGGAACCAGGGACGGAACTTCCATAAGACCAAGGGGGGTTGTGGCCCCCCCCAAAAAATTTACTCTCAAGTACCATTTACTATGTAATGTTAGTCATTAGTTGTGCAAAATATTAAGGTTTTATAGTTTGGCCCCCCTAAAATATGTATTTTATATTTTGGCCCCTCCGACAAATGTGTTCAAGTTCCGTCCCTGTATGGAACCATCACCAATGTGGTTTAGTTGTCAAGCAACCTAGCTAGTATTCTGATAAGAGATTTCAAGTTTGTACCTCGCTAGGTAAATACTTTAAGGTGCACAAGAAAAAAGCTCCAAAACAGTCATGGATCACGGGAAAACCTCATTGAGGCTGGTATATTTGATTTAAGGGCCCACCTAAGATTGTAAGAGCACAAGGTACCTCAATGAGTTTCCGCTAGTGTCTCGGGAAAGTTTTGTCACATCAGAACTTTTTCCCATAACATCAAAAACACCCTTCTTTTCATAACACAACATTTCTGTGTCATCGTGCACCCTTAGACCCCCCCCCCCCCAATTTTTTTAATTTGTTCAAATAAAAAAAACACATTAAACTAAAATTAAAATTTCATTGATAAAAATAAACGATATATTAAAAAAACAATACATTAAAAAAGTACAACTTACGGACTAAAAAGATAAGAAAAATAACTCAAAGACTAACGGTGTAAAAAACAACCTTAAAGGCTTATAGTGTGAACATATATATCGATATGGTTTAAAGTGAAAAAAAAGTAAAAGTAAAATAAAAACAAAAACCAAAGTTTGTCTTCATTTGGTCTTCTTTTTCACTTGTCTCCTTCGCTGCTACTATCACATAAAAAAACACACTGCATGTTAGGATATTAGTCTTTATTTTAGCAAAAGTCCAGGGTAGTCAAGTGTTAAGTTCATTATTAGTCAAAATAAAGGGTCGTGGGTTAACTTGTGTCTCAAGCCCAACCCATTTGTTTTAGGGTTTGTTCTCCCCCCTCATCTCTATAAAAGGAGGTGAGGGGGGAGGGATCTTGTCAATTCATTCTTTCAATATTAATCATTCGATTAGGGTTATTATCTTGTGCTCTTTTTCTTTCTTTTTTGTCGATCCATATAATTTGCTAGGGTGTGTTGTTTATTCGACATCGAGGTGATCCGTTCTAGTATCGAGGTTGCTATCAAAACCTACAAGTGGTAAAATGCGTTCTTTTGGGGTATCCCGAGGGTGTGAAGGGATACAGACTATATAGGCTTGATGATGAATCACCTAAAATAGTCACTAAACGTGGTCTTCAATGAAAGTGTCATGTATAAACACACGTTGAAGGATTCTGGTGCAGGTGCTGATAAGTCTGTTGAGGAATTACAAGTTGAGGTGAAACTACAGAGGTTAAATAATCATACACCTGAGAAAGATCAGACAGATCAGGAAGATGGCGATAATGAAGATACAGGGGATCAAGAAACTGATCAGACATCGGATCTCACAGATTATCAGTTGGCTCAGGATGGAGAGCGAAGGACAAGAACAAAACCATTGAAATTTCGAGATGAGAGTAATATGGCTGCTTACGCGTTTGTTGCAGCAGAGGAAGAAGATACTCTTGAACCGTTGACATACCAAGAGGCAGTTGCTTGTGAAGATAGTTCTAACTAGAAAGCTGCTATGAAAGAAGAGATGGATTCTCTGAGGAAAAACAAGACCTGAGAGTTAGTAGATCATCCAGTTGAGCAAAAGCTGGTGAGCTGCAAATGGCTGTTCAAGATAAAGGAAGGGATTGAAGGTGTTCAAAAGCCTAGGCACAAGGCAAGGTTGGTGGCTCGTGGATTCACACAGAGGGCAGGTATTGATTACAATGAAGTATTTTCTCCGGTAGTTTGACACACATATATTCGGGTTATACTTGCATTGACTGCGTGTAAAGATTATGAGCTGGAGCAGCTTGATGTAAAGACAACATTTTTACATGGAAATCTTAAAGAAGTGGTCTACATGAGGCAGCTACCGGGATATGAACAAGGTAACAAGGTATGTTTTTTAAAGAAATCTCTTTATGGTTTGAAGCCGTCACCTAGGCAATGGTATAGGAGGTTTGATGAGTATATGTTGAGCAACAGGTTCAAGTGTAGCAGTTACGACAACTGCGTATATTACAGGAGTTATGCACCAGGTAAGTATATCTATCTATTATTATATGTAGATGATATGATGATTGCTTATAAGAGCAAGACTGAGATTGGGTCTACCAAGTCTTTGCTTAAAAAGGAGTTCGACATGAAGGAGCTCGGGGAAGAAAAGAAGATTCTTGGTATGGAGATCGTCAGGGATCAGAGTCGCAAGATTCTAAGGGTTTCACAATCCGGGTACGTTTCTAAGATTTTGAATAATTTTAGAATAGACAATGGGAAATCGGTTAAGATGCCATTGGGTGGGCACTTCAAGTTGTCGTTGAAGGATTGTACGGTTAAGGATTGTGATGTTAAAAGGATGAGTAAGGTGTCGTATGCAAATGCGGTTGGGATCTTAATGTATTTGATGGTGTGCACGAGGCCAGACATAGCGTATGCGTAAGTGTAGTTAGCAGATATTTGGCGAATCCGGGTAAAAACCATTGGGAAACAGTGAAGTGGATTTTGAAATATTTGCGGGGTACTGCAAACATGGGTTTGGTGTATGGGATAAATCGTGGCAACCATGTGGACGTAATAGGTTTTGTTGATTCTGACCACGCTAAGGATCTGGATAAAGGTAGGTCTATCACTGGTTACGCAATTTTTAGTACAAGGATGTGTTGTAAGCTGGAAGGCAACGCTACAACATGTGGTGGCTCTTTCAACTATAGAGGAAGAGTATATGGCTCTTACGAAGGCTGTGAAGGAAGCTATTTGGCTAAGGGGACTCTTGGAAGAGTTGGGCGTAGAGCTTAACACTGTGGCAGTTAATTGTGATAATCAGGGCGCGATTCACTTATCGCGTAATTGTAACATCTCGCATTTTCAGGTCATTTACGACTTCATATATTCCATTATTTATTTTTAGGCTTTTACGCGTTCGCTTTTAAATTTTTACGATTAAGCTAAATCGCGTAAACTAAAAATGATCATTTAACGTAAACGGGTATCAAACAATTAAATGTTTACGTCAAGTAAGTGTTATAAAGTTATTAGGATGATAATTTATGACTTTACACTTTTATTTTTATTGGTTACTTAAAACGTTTACGTAACGCAATAAAACTAGACTTTTGCATGCATGGCAAACCCATGAGCTCATTTAGACTTTAACACAAGTAATCAATTAATAATCCTAATACTCACAAATCTCTTAACATATATCACATCCCTTAAAACAGAATTCATACTTACATTACACCTACAAGTTGAAAATTATATATCCTACACCATCACTAACACTAATAAATAATGTTACATGTTAACCAATGGATCAAACAACCATTTTTACCCAATGTGTGTCCCCACTTGCTTGCAAAACCACGGCTAGAACCACAAGGCAAGAAAGAAAGCCAAACCAAGCATGCTCTTGAACCATCACATCCCTAAAAACATGCTTCATGTCTCTTTTTACCTACACTTCTTCACAGTAAACCTAGATGATTTATAAAACAAGTTCTTGTCCCCATTAGGCTCAAATCACACGCACCTTGCATGCTTAAGCATGCAAGTGTTGTCAAGTCCTATCTTGTCCCTAAGAGTATATTATAAGTATTTAGCCATACCTTAGTTTGCTATATAAAGGAGGGTACTCATACACTTAGCATTTACAAGAAAACAAAGCAAGTAAACTCTCCCTACCACTCTCTATCTCACGGCATACACTCCACACATACATACAATCCATAATTTTGATTTCTAAGCTAGTACAAGTGTTCAAGGTTCATTGTTGGTCATATATAAGGTGTCTTGGAAGCTTGGATTGGGTTAAACAAGGGTTTTCACAAGGAAGGTTTTCAATTAGGGTTTATAAGAAAATTAGGGTTTTCTAAACCTAATTTTCTAGTTAGGGTTTCTTGGTTGGGTTTGATCTTGGTTTCTTCATTTTCTTATCCTCTTAAGGTCTTCTAAGAACCCTAATCTTTTCAATACTTTCATTTTATGATTTATATAATTCTTATATTGTTAATCATCACCTAGGTTTTATTTTATGAAGTTATAAAATAAAAACATGCATATGTATACACGAATTCAATTTTTATTTTGATTGAAATGAGGTTTTAAATATGTCAATATGCTTAAATTAAGGATTTACAAGTGTTGGGTAATTTATATAATTATTTGTTAAGTTTTGATTATTTATTTAATTTATTAGGTTTATGGAATTATAAATCTGTTGGACATACTTCTTGGACAATATGGACATATTATGATATAGAGGACTTAATATATACATAAGATGTGCATTGTATAAATTAGAGGACTTGTGATAATTTATATAAGTTATTAACACATAAAAACAAGTTATTTAAAAGTTATAAAAACCATTCGAAGTTACTGTAGCAAACAGTACCTGGGGAAAATTATTTTATAATTTTATAAAATAATACATATTATTAGCTTTCTAAATCAATAAGAAACTTGAAATCCGTATAAATAACGAATGGAGTTTTGATTTTTTACAAGATTTACATTTATAAAAGTATTTTTATAAAAGAAAGTTATAAAAATAATACAATTCGAATTTTAGTTAAATATGGAGTATTTTTCTGTAAAAGTAGAATGTGTAAGGATTATAAAAAAGTAAGAAACTTGAAAAACCAATGGGTAATGAATTAGTTATGACTTTTTCAAGTTTATGTAATAAAATAAACAAAAGTAACTTTATAAAAGTAATTTTATAAATACCTGCTACTGTTCACGACAGTAGGCTAATGAGGAACATTTTTTTTGGATAGAGTTTTTAATTACGAAGACGTGAGCGAAAGAATCACTAAAAACCAAATTAAAACGAATGAGATATGATTTTTATACGATTTCAACAATTAATATTTATAAAAAGTATTTTTATAAACTTATACTCACTGTTACTGTTCACAACAGTAAAAATAAATATAATAAATGTAATAATTGATTTTATTTTTCAAATACGAAACCATACACGTAAAGAACGTATTAAACGGAGGTAAAACGAGTAAATTACGACACTTTTAACATTACAACAATTAATTATATAAAAGTAGTTTTATATAATTTATTAACGGATTAAATGTTACTGTTCATCAGTAACTAAAAATGTACTAATTATGTTTTTTTAATATATCATTCAAACTACGAAACCACGGGTATAAAGGAATATGCAAAACGGAATTGAACGAATAA
Source organism: Tanacetum coccineum (assembly GCA_026074375.1). Taxonomy (NCBI): domain Eukaryota; kingdom Viridiplantae; phylum Streptophyta; class Magnoliopsida; order Asterales; family Asteraceae; genus Tanacetum; species Tanacetum coccineum. The sequence goes on from BQNB010030207.1 coordinate 14,140, forward strand.
GATTCATAAGGTTTATAAAACCTATGTACACTTTTTTTAACTTGTGCATTAGTTTTGTGAAATCAATTAAACTATTATATTAATGTTATTATATAATTATCTATAAGGTGTAAACAATTTACTTTTCATAACGGTATAATTGTTGGACAATTTTAATATTTTCTCGATACGATTCTTGAACATTTTATTTTACCAAAATGCAAATCAAATTGTTTATTTTTATAAATTCACACAAACATTATAGTAGGTGGTGATGTAACTATATAGAATTATGTATGGCATTGGTTATTTAAAGTGCATAGTATTCATACGACCTATGTTTAATTAGGTTGCATTCGGACTTCGCTTGTCGATTCACTCACTTGATTTATTTCATTCACTACACCTGCTAAGGTGAGTTCATAGCCCCATGTTTTACTATATCAATGATTTACAACTTTTGGGGTGAGAAACATGCTTTGTTTTACAAATTGGACGTAAGTGTACATTTTATCATGATTACGTGTTTGCCTAAGTAGCGATAACCCTCAGAGCCCATTATCATGAACTGTCAATTACTTTGTGTGAGCGCGAATGTTATAAATAGATCTATTTGGGGTTGACATCCCCATCCGGGTGAGTAGCTCTCACTGGTGTCACGGAGTGAACCAACGGATGTATACCATGTCGGATACGGATGTTGCGGGTTAGAACATCATCACGGGCAATGTGGCAATATTTATATTGCATTCATACATGTCGAGCTTCGGTGTCATGAGCTTAGGGAAACGTAATTACATTTTGTGATGTTTGCATCTGTTGCATTATCATACACTTGAAAATCTTACGGTCCTACATTACATTTTACATAAACCTATGAATTCACCAACTTTATGTTGACGTTTTAAGCATGTTTTTCTCAGGTCAATGAGGCACGAGGTGCTAAGGATACATTGGGATAGTCTTTTGGGAGTCATGCATTAAAGATTTGGAGTCATTACATGATGGGATATTGTTATGATCTAAAATCTTTGTTATCAAGTGTTGAACAATTTAAGCCGTTGAGCTTTGTATTAAACAATTTCAATAAATCCAATGTATCGTATTTTAAACGACTCTTTTAGAGGTCGTTCTCATATCTTGTGCTATTGATCTATAATGTAATGCTCCCGGATACACATCATTCCACTGCGACCCAATTTGGGGGTGTTACAGTAATCATGTTTTTCATGAAAGGACTAAGCACATCAATGTGCGTTATCACTTTATCAGAGAGGTCTTGAAAGCAAAGACGGTTAAAGTTATGAAGGTGGGTACTGAACACAATGTTGCGGATGCCTTGACGAAGGTGGTACCTGGACTCAAATTACAACATTGCTTGGAGTTGTTGAATGTTGGTGTAGGCTAATATAAAGCCTAAGGTGGAAATGTTTAGGATATTAGTCTTTATCTTAGCAAAAGTCCAGGGTAGTCAAGTGTTAAGTTCTTTATTAGTCAAAATAAAGGGTCGTGGGTTAACTTATGTCTCAAGCCCAACCCATGTGTTTTAGGGTTTGTTCTCCCCCCTTATCTCTATAAAAGGAGGTGAGGGGGAGGGATCTTGTCACTTCATTCTTTCAATACTAATCATTCGATTAGGGTTATTATCTTGTGCTCTTTTTCTTTCTTTTCTGTCGATCCATATAATCTACTAGGGTGTGTTCTTTATTTGACATCGAGGTGATCCGTTCTAGTATCGAGGTTGTAGGCTATCAAAACCTACACTGCACAAACAAAACACAAGAACAATAAACAAACAAAAACAAAGGGGAAAATAGGAGGATCTCAGCTGGCAACGCCAGCCCACCAGACGACGCGAGTGATGGTGTCGTTGTGGCGACATCGTGTCGTGTTTTTTCAAAAAACATCAGGCTCAGTGCACGATATCTTGCCCGCTAAAAGAGAAATTACAAGTACACATACGCACCCTACAAAATAAGTAGGTAAGAGAGACAAAAATTGTATAATTTGTCTTATCACACGTTTTTCTCTTTTTTGTTAATATAAAAGTTAGTATGAAATATTTTAATTTATAAAGGGGGTAGATGAACAATATTTAGCTTAAAGGGAGTTGATGAAATATGTAAGAAAAAAGTCAACTGAAAATGTTGACTTGGTGGGTCCTACAAACCCATATGTGCAAGTGTAAGGGTAATTGAAAATAGCCCATGTTTGCGTTGAATCTAGCTTATAAAATGACCCGTTTTTTAGAAACAATTGTACTTTATAAACTAGTAATTAAATTAAATTTAGGGTAAATTACACTGTTGGTCCCCAAGGTCCACCTCGTTTGCGGATTCAGTCCCTCGTTTTGAAAATCGGTGGAAATGGTCCCAAAAGTGGTCATTTTAGTGTGTGTTTGGTCCTAAGGAATGAACGATCGTTAAGTCGCTTCGTTAGTGATGGACACTATTGTAATTTCACATAAAAAGTATTATAGTGCACCCTTGGTCCCTAACTATAAATTTTTTTGTGTACACGTGTACACTCCTATCACATCAGCATTTATTATTTTTACTATTCACCTCACTTACACCTCTCATCCCTATCATTTTCACAAGATTATTCCCGCCCGAATCTTATTCCAACTCTCCCACAAATCACTCACACAACCATACCTATAGTCTATTTCTTTGATCAAACCCCACATGCAATGGTGTTAGTGGACCACATGGAATGCAAGCTCCGCCGTCGACAGTGGACGGGCACCACCGAGCAACTCATCGAACAACTCGAATTGACTTATGGTAAAGATTTGAAGCGCTTTTGCTCAAAGTTAATTTATTTACAAATGTAGTGTTCTTTACTTGTTTTATTGTTGATTTATGAAGTTAGGGTTTGATTTTGATTTTTAGATAATGCACCCAATATTTTTTGATTCAAATACATCATGGTGGAAATTTTCAAAGGTATCGAGGCCGAATGTATGTCAGTGGTCGTGTCGATATATTTTATATCGTTGATATCGATTTGTTTACTGTCGTTGCGCTGAACATGATGGTTCTTAAATTAGGTTACACAGGTGAATCTGAGCCCTTGTTTTATAATTATCTTAGACCACTCACCAGTCTAGATGAAGAGTTGTATGCTTTGGCTTGCGAGGAAGATGTTCGTTGCCTGGCTACCCTTGTTAGGAGCTTTAAGTTGATTGAGGTCTATATAGAACATGGTGTTACCGTTTTAGACTCTTACCTTAGGGCACCACGGTTTAGGGCAACATTAGAAGATATTACTGATGAGCCTGCAGGTAGCATTGTAGCAAACAGAACTGAAAAAATGTTGTTGTTGACCTGGCATGAGTCTAGTGAAACCACTAAGGAACCTGTTTGTGACTCTGTTACACCTAGCTCTTTGCTACAACATGATTCAAGTACCCCTTGTAAGGATTCTGTTTGTGAGTCCATTACACCTAGGTGTATGCCTGATTGTATTTTAACCCCTTCCACTGATGAGTCTGTCATCACATATACACAGTTGAGTGGTGTACATGGAGTTGACACACAAAGCCATGTTCTCCCGACAATACAATCGCAGTTTAGTGACATAAACCTGAGTTTTGTCTCACAACAAGCAACTGCTAGTCAGGTTATAAATGATGTGATGAGGCAATTATCATTTGATGAAACAGAATTGGATGGAGAGGCAGGCTTTGCTGATGTTGCGGGGAGTGGTGTGGACAATTCAGGGTTAAGTCATGATGAGTCATTTGGAGTTGATGACTTGGACTTGAACTTAAATGAGGAACCAGATGTAAACCTAAATGTTTCCCAAGTTGAAACACAATCTGAGCTCCCTGTGTTTGAGGAACCAGATGTTGGTCATACTCAGGAACCTATTTTAGCAGAGGTTAGCACTCAAGAACCCATTGTGGCAGAGGTTATCACTCAAGAACCAATTGTGGCAGAGGTTAGCACTGAGGCACCCATTGTGGAAGAGGTTGGAACTCAGGAATTTAGTGTTGAAGATGTTATAATTGAAGATTATGTCAGTTCTGGGGAAGATGGGGAAGATGTTGAACAGGGTAATGGTCAGGAAGATGAATCAGCTCCTACTGATAGACAGTTCTTCTATGATGATGAAGGAATAGATACTACATATGAAACTGAATATGATGTTCAGTCTAGTGAAGATGCAGGTACAGATGATGATGGTGATGTAGATGAATATTTTTTGGTAGATGGAGAATGAGATTGTAGAGCCTGATGTTGATGTCCATTTGTTTGGTATTAGCATGGATCTTCCTTTTGACAACATTGGTATCACTAATCTAGTGCCGGATGATGTTTTAGAAGGAGAGGACGTGGATGTTGTCAATGCGGATGGTTTCGATAGTGACCCTGGTAATGATGAAGAAAGAAATTATAAGAAGAGAAGGTTAGCCGAATTAAGGATGGAAATGGAAGGTGTTATAAATGCTAGTGGTCAGTAGAAGTACTCATTTTACACTGGCCAGCAATTTACTACTCCAAAAGAGGCTAAGGATAGAGTCTACCTATATTCCATTGAAAGCAGAAGGAATTTGAAGCTGTATAAGAATGATAGTGTCACGATAAGAGCAAGATGTAAAAGAAAAGTGCATGTATTTACAATGTCACAAGGTATTGGACCAACTGGCCCAAATAGTATAATGGAAGCTGGGCCTAGTGGATCAAGTGGCCCAACTACTAGGAGTAAAAAAAAGGAAGAATACAGGTACCAATGATGACAGTCAAGCATCTCCTTCTTTTTAGATGCACATGATAAAGGGGATCTCTGCCCTTAGGTCTTGTATGTGGTAAAAGACAAGTTCACATAAAATTGGGTGGTGAAGACACACAAGGATACACACACATGCCTTCAATCCAGGGAAATCAAACACTGCACTTACAAATTCTTGTCTGAAAAGATATTTGAACAAGTCAGGGTTAATCCGGATATCCCAGTTAAGGCAGTTCAAGACCAGCTCCAACGTGAGCTGGAGGTTCAGATATCTATGAGCAAAGCTTTCAGAGCTAAAGCTAAAGCTGAAAGAGAGATTAGAGGAGATCACGTTTTGCAGTATTCTATGCTTAGAGACTATGTTGTTGAGTTACAGTCTACAAACCCTAATACCACTGTCAAGATTGCAGTTGAAAGGAATACCGATCCTTCTTTGCCTACTAGGGTGTTTCAGAGAATATACGTTTGTTTGGGAGCATTAAAATTGGGTTTTAGAGCCTGCAGAAGAGATCTGTTAGGCTTAGATGGTGCATTCATGAAGGGGCCATTTCCAGGCCAAGTATTGGTAGCGGTTGGACTGGATTCAAACAATGGGATTTACCCATTGGCCTATGCGTTGGTTGAAGCTGAAACTAAGAGTTCATGGTGCTGGTTCTTGCAGTGTTTGGGTGATGACATAGATCTGCATCCCAATTCAAATTTCACATTCATCAGTGATAGACAAAAGGTTAGTATTATGCTTGACTAGTTGAATTCTTAATTACTGAATTATATGAATTACTGAATTATATGAATTTGTAACTGATTAATGAATTGGTTCATGCAGGGTATTATTTCGGCCATTAAAACTGTTTACCCAAGTGCAGAACACAAATATTGCTTGCGACACATACATGAAAACATGAAGTAAGGATGGTGTTGACAAGCATACAAGGATTTGTTGTGGAGAGCTGCATCTGCTACAAATGTTAGAGATTTTGAAAAGTATATGTTGGAACTTAAGACGATGAATCCTAAGGCACATGAACAAGATACCAGCAGAACATTGGGCTAGATCTCATTTTTCAGGTAACACATAAATGCTAGGACTAACCGTGTAATTTTCTTAATGCCATCACAGTGTTTATTGCTTTCATATTTATGAGTATTAGGTAGAGTTGTATAGCATTAAATGATATTGTATTTTTTTGATTTATAGGTAGAGCCAAATCTGATTTATTGCTCAACAACATCGGTGAGGTCTTTAATGGTAAAATAGTTGGAGGTAGGGACAAGCCAGTGATCACACTTTTAGCGTACATCAGGGAGTATTGCATGAAGAGAATTGTGAATTTACAAGGTGTGATTGATAAATGTACTGGTCCTTTGACCCCTACTACAACAAGAATCTTGGAATCCATCAAGAAAGAAGCTCATTTGATGAAGGTGCAATGGAATGGAGAAAATAAGTATCAAGTTTCAGGTTCAATTGGTGATCAGTGTGTTGTGGATGTAGTGAGTATGACATGTTTATGTAGGAAATGGGAATTGACAGGGATTCCTTGTAAGCATGTTGTTGCAGCTTGTTGGAATATGGCTCTGAATGACCGGGTGGCACCACCCCCAGAAACTTAGGTAAATCCTTGTTATTGGTTGAGTACATGGAAGGAAACATACTCTCACAAGATACAACCAATTTGTGGGACCAACTACTAAGAGAAGTCCACATGTCCAACAACACTTTTGCCACCCAAGCATCATGTCTAGGTAGGCCGATCAAAGAAGAATAGAAAGAGGTCCAAACATGAGGATGAACCATTTGTGAAAGATGGTAAACTGAGCAGGAAAGGAAGAACCATTACATGTCAATCATGCGGAAACATTAGACACAATAAGGCAACATGTAAAGGACAAGGTCGAAAGGCAACAACAGGTAGTTATTTTAGCTTCAAGCTATAAGTGTGTCTTTGATGTAAACATCATCGAACAGGTTACGAGGATTTTTGTTTTATTTCAATTTTTTTTATATAGGTGGCAACAATGCAGAAGGCAGTGGTAGTGCATCTAGGCAAGCACAACAAACAGAACCTGCAGTTGGTCAAGATGGTTCAGGTGGATCAAGTGTTGGTGCTGTTATAGGTTTGTCTGCTGCTGCTGGTGAAGGTGGTGCAGGTGATCCAGGTGGTGCAGGTGTTGCCAGTCAAGGTTTATCCCGTACTAGATGGACAAGGAGAAGAGTACAAACAGAAAGAATTAGTCCACAAAAAAAACTCCCACTCAACCTGCAAATCAACCTTCTACCAGTTCTCAAGTGCCAGTGAGTCAAACAAGGAATGCAGATGGAAGAGAAATGGGTGATGGTGTTATAGGTGCTGAATTAGATGAATATCATATAAATAAACATTAAACGCATCGGATAATGCACCTATCAACGGATCCATAGAGTCATATGATCAATCAAAAAAAACAAAAAAAGTAATACCTTTGTAGCGTGATCGGTAGAATCAACCGGTGACCTTCACCCTAACCCGAAGCACCAAGTGAAACCAAGTGATCAAATAGAGATCACCTCTATGATGTATCCACACTACACTTCCTTGTATACCAATTGATGCTAGTCTAAAACCCCGTAACTTTATATTTCACTTTGAATAATCAAGATACAAAGTGATGGGAAAATAAGAACACAAAAACCTTATCAAAAGAGTGTGTGTTCTGTATGTATATATAGGGAGAGGAGGGAAGAGATTTTAGGAAAGTTATTAATCACATTAATTAGAAAATCAATTAGGAGATAATCATATTAATGTTGATTGGTCAAACAAATTTACACATAATAGTTGTAGTGTAGTTTAGGAATAGGAGTAATATAGTTTAGCTTATTTTGGGATTATTGTAAAAGCTTATTGAAGCTTATTAGATCTAGCTTATTGTAACTCTTTAGCTTATTAATGAAGAAGTTTATTTCAAAGGTTGGTGTTTTCTTTAGCTTATTATTTATGCTTATTCTCTTGTCTTTTTCTTATTTCTTTTTAGCTTATTTCCAAATAAGCTCATGCTTATAGCTTATTTTTAGATCCGATCTCTTAAGCTTATATTCTAATAAGCTACTTCCATAGCTTATTTAGACTAGCTTATTTTATAGTGTTTTCGATTTAAAGCTTTTTGAGTTAGCTTATTCTAGCTTATTTTCGATTGCTTATTTTTCTAGCTTAATGTTTTTATCTTATTTTTCCAAAACCTTTTAATTTATTCAAGTAACTTATCTACAATAACCATATTATTAATGACCTTGCTTGCTTATTTGTTTTGAGCTGGCATATAGTAAGTTAATCATATATTGTTGATCGGCTTCACTCCCAATAGGTTGAGCAACTTCAACATCACCATCGTTATCATCACGTACATTTTCATGAACATGTATGTCACTTTGGTCGTATTCAGCAAAAAAATCATCGCTTAAACCCTCCTTTCGTATAAAGTTATGAATTGCAAAACATGCAATAGTAATATCTCTTTGTTTAACCAAAGGAAATTTGGGCATACGCTTCAATATTGGAAAACGTGCTTTTAAGACACCAAATGCACGCTCGATTACGTTTCGAAGTTTTGCATGAGCGTGATTGAATTTTTCTTTACTCGTCATTGCACGTTTCCGACGAAAGTCTCCTAACCAATACCTAACATTGCGATACGGAGCCATAAACCCACGTGTATGCCTATAGGCAGCATCACACAGATAATATTTATCTGAAAAAAAAAATTATTTTTTGTATATTTTCATATCTACATTCACACATACGAGGTATATCACAATTTTAAACTTAAATACCTGAAGGGGGAATCGGAAACTCATATAGCGGATCATCTAAAGCTTCATTAAGTATTCTCGCGTCGTGTGCCGTACCTTCCCATCCGGCGACAATATAGGTAAAGATCATGTTGAAGTCACAAATGGCTAAAACATTCTGATAACAGTCACCTCTTCCTCTTGCTCTGTATACATTCTGTTTATGAGACGGAACAGAAGCATGTATAAGAGTTCCATCAAGGGCGCCAACAGCTCCCTAATTTGGAACAACAAATTATTAAAATACAATAAAATCAAGAGACATGTTAGTAATAAATTTGACGGTTACCTTAAACATTCGACGTTCCCTTCTATTGTTTCCTGGAATGTTCGGATTTGGATTAAATGTTGTTGGCCTTATAACCTCTTCAGAAAATACCAACATCTTATCTAATACTTCGTGAAAGCAATTATGAATAGTTTCCTTCGATGTGTTCGTAATCTTACGCTTCATAACAGAAAATCGTTCATTGTGACCAATTATCATAAGAAAGATAAACATCTTCTCCTCAACCGATATATGCTTACTATCTCTTAACCAATTCTTTTCTTTAAAATGATTGCATTGTCCGAAATTATACGCAGTGACGAGTTCCGTATCAACTCCGTACATTGTAAATTATTTCCTTGCAAAAGCTCTTGAGTATATTGATGCCCGGACATTGTTGATGTATTATCCCTTTTACGTTTCCTTACACTTCGCCGAAAATATTTAAAATAAAAATAAATAATATAGATTAATGCAAGTTTTTTCGTAGCATCCATTTAACCTGTAAAAACAATACACACCAAATGGGTTTAATATTATTACCAAATAAAAACAAGCGTCATATAATTAAATATCACAACCAAATAACAATACACCAAACAGTTTAACATCGTAAAGTACCAAACAAAACAAACATCAAATAGTTCAACAAAGTACCAAATACGACAAACTCCTAATAGTTCAACAAAGTACCAAATACAAGAAACTCCTAATAGTTCAACAAAGTACCAAATACGACAAACTCCTAATAGTTCAACAAAGTACCAAATACGACAAACTCCTAATAGTTCAAAAACCCATTTGACGTGCCATCATTTCAATCCATTTCTTTAAGACATTTGGTATTGACGGTAATAACATCCATGCCTCCCTGTAGCTCTTTGACTGACAAAAGATACCAGTCGCCGCCAAATAAACTGGATCATCGGGTTCTAACCTCATGCTCTTCAACTTCTCATGACACTCATCCATAGTAGGACCTTGGTTTTCTTGAGCAGCAATGTTACTAATAGCATTCTTCATTGTTTCCTCCAACTCACCTAACTCAGAATCCTTTTTACTTTTTTTCTTTCTCCTACCTCTTGCGACATTTGGTTCTTTAGAAGAACCATCTTCAAAACTAGAGTCGTAACCCGCATCAAGGTTTACATGCTCGCTAGCTGCCGAAGAACCACCTTCTTTGTTCAAACTGTTCACGTCATCCTCAATTTCAACTAACTTGACACCAGAAATTTAGGAAGAAGGCCTTTTTTCAGCAACGGGTCGACGAATAGAACCACTTACAGAACACTTTTCAAATAGGATATGACAAAGTTCAGGATAAAGCAATGGACTAGTTTTCAAACTACTCCCGTGCTTAAATCTCTAAAAAAATTCACAAAGAAAGTATAGATTAATAACGTTGTCATTACTATATTATATGTATGTAAAAATTACGTTCAAAGTATTCATGAACCCACCTTGCTTACATCTTTCCACTCTTCCTTTGTTAGGTTGAATGTTTTTGTATCTTCATTGTAGATATTTCCTGTTTTTCCTCTTAAATAAGCCCAAGCTTTATATTTTCCATTGTAGTAATCAAATTTATTTTTCAATTGTTTTTGGTTGGTGGTTAGGCCAAATGCTTCACTAAGCTTTTTACCGACTATCACCCACGACTCAACATGTAGGCTATTACCTTTAGCCTTTACCCTATTCACTTCTTCGATACATGATTCCAAGAAAAACTTGTATTGTTCGGGAGTAAAAGTTAGGTTAGTGTCACCCATTCCTATAAAAAAAATGCAAACACATAAAATTTAGTTTTTAGGATATCTATCATGTACCAATAGACGTCATTGGTTATATCTATCATACCTATCAGACCCACAGTTTAGCACATCAGACCCAACAGTTTAGCACATCACACAGTGTGCAAAATTTGCTAGAAAGATTCAGGTTATGAAAAATTTGAACCTTTAGTTTCCACATAATACAACGCTTAATTAACTATCCATTTAACATGTAACTACAATCTGCAAAAACCAGCACTGTGGATCATGACTAGAAACCATGAACTGTGAATCAAACAGCATACAAACAGATACGGTATCTGGTAATAATGTTGGTTTTTATGACAGCTACGTAGTAAAATGTAACATGGGATGATTCTGAGCTGCCAATATATTAAGAAAATTACTGCATTAATAACCATATATTGACTAATACAGTAAGCTAAGCTGATATGCAGTTGAGTGTTTGGATAAGAAACGTTCTACTAACCAGAATCGTATATAATGTCAAGTTCTTATATGCAACAGAAATAGCTAAAAGTTAATAACACAAACCCAAATTGGTCAAGAAATATAATTACTTAATTAGATACAGAAGATGTACCAACATTTTTGGATGTTTCTAACCATGTGATTTTCTTTCTATTTTCTAACAATTAGTTTGCTCTAAAAACCCCAAAAAGATGTAACATTGAGTTTGACAGAAACATAAGTTTGCTTTAAAAAGCGAAATGCAATCTACATTATATAATGGCCTAATCATTCCACAACAGCAAACTACGACTGAAATAACTATCAGATATGGGCACAAAGTTTCACTGTCACGATATGTATGTACCAAATAGTTTAACTTTCCGGGCTGAACTCACTCGGTTCTCACTTCTCAGGTACTCCTTGGCCTCTTGGGTTGTCATGTACCAAATCAACTAAGCAATCTAAACTTGATGTATTTTCGAGTTAAAATTCTACTCACAGGGACTCTTCAGAATTCAGATACTTATATTCGAAGAGGACCTTAGCCCCCCACAAGTCCTATACCCACATTGTCCTCTACATGCGTAAAATCACCTTCGTGGACCCTAAAGAACAGCCTATAGACTGACAACATTGTCATCAAATTAAACCTAAATAGGAACTTAAGCCATCAATTTGAGACCCTAGAAATGCCACTAAATGAAAAAACTAATAAACGGTGCAAGCCATGTTGACGGCAGAGGTGATACAACCAAATCACAAATTAGTCTCCTATGTCTTCCAGTTTCAAGTGAAAAAGAAAGACAATGAGCCTTAATGACACTACACCTAAAGATAAGTTTCTAATTATGAAAGATTGTAAAATTTGATATTCAACTAGTAGGAAAAGAATACAAACAAATTCAAATTATTCCACTATTCCACATATAGTCGATTAACCAATTTTTCGAAAATGTTCCAAAATAGTCCGAGTAACATAAATTTTAATTTCAAAAACCCCAGTTATACGTTGCTTTCAGATAAGCTATAAAATTATGTCAAAGTACTCAAAAGCTGTGAACCATCTAGATATATATACTAAAAACCAAGTATATAGTCGACTTATGGCTTATTTGGTTTTGGGCTTATGTTTAATAACCTAATTGTTTCTGCTATATCTTGACATTTTTTGGCTTATATAAGTTTATTATGACATAATGAACTTATATAAGCAAGAAAGTTTCAAAATAAGCCACACAAAAAGTGATAAACATAAGCCGAAAAAAGCCATAAGCCAGCTATATAAGCCGAAACAAACACCATTAAGACTGAATTTTCATCCAATTTCTTCACAATTGAGACAGACCCATATGATAAAACAACAATTCAAACAAAACCCACAATTCAAAAGACCTAAATTAGCACTAATAAGAGTTAAAAAAGTGTGAACCAGCTCAGCAAGATATACCAACTCGTAATACAAACAGAATAGTTCAAACCTTTGACTGAATCACAAGAACACAAACTAATCTTATGATAACAAAAACAAATTATAAACTATTGATTTTTAAACAAATCCCATATCAAATTTATATCAAACTTTAATAAAAACAAAATCAATACAAGTAAAACCTAAACATGTAAAAAGAACAAAAAAAAAACATACCTTATAGATGGAGAATATGGCGACTGACGGTGGATAGAGGTGGAGATGTTGCCGGCCGAGGGAGGGTGGAGGTGGCCGGCGGCAGCTGTTGGAAGGGTTTTTGAAATGTGAAGGGGTGAAGGGTTAAGAGACAGTCAGATAGGCACATCAACTCTGACTCGGTCAGACGCTATACCTTTTACCTTGTCTGACTCGGAAAAAAAAACAAACAACAAAAAAGTCTGACCGCGTCTGACCGGTCAGACTCAGACGTGATTCAGACATAATTTGAAAAAACAAACACACCCTTACACACTGTATTTCTCCCTCTGATTCTTACCCAGCAATCTTAATAACTTAAAATATGTCAGCAATAAGTGATAACGATAAATTTCCCATGGTCAACGAAGAAGAAGTGACTTCTAACAAATTAGCACCGGTGGCTGAAAAATGATAATGTTAATTGATGTTCTTAAAAGAAACTGTATTTTTCCCTCTGATTCTCACCCCTAGTCGTAATAACTAAAAACATGTCGGCAGTAATTGATAACCGTAAGTTTATGATGGTCGACGAAGAAGACTTGATTTTTAAGAAAATTTCACCAATGGCTAAAGAAATCCTAGAAATATTACGCGTTTGTGTTGCCAAAAAAAAGGTAAGTGACTTGGTTTGGTACAATGAAGAAATAAGGGAACAGGTAGAAAATCTTGCTGATGCTTGGAGAACAACAGTTTTCTATTTTGTCAAAAAGGCGGTGAAAAAAAATATGCAGATGATGAATGATGCGGGTGTTTGTTTTGTAAGTTGTTGTTTGTTCCGTATGTTGTGTTGAAGTTACATGTTTAACTTTTAGTAGACCGTTAGATCTTGTTATGTCATGTGTATCCAGATGATGAATGATGTCCGTGTTTGTTTTCTAAGTTGTTTTTTGTTCAGTAACTTTTGTTTGTTTTTGATGTTGGTGTTTGTTTTTTTATACAACAGTTCAAAGAAACATATTTGAGTTATTAAGACATGACAAAGTCAACAAATACTCTTTGCAATATTCAGAACAGAGCAAACAAACTATGCAGACCCACCATCCTTATGGAATACTTTGACCATATTTTTCTTTATAATGTTAAGATAATGATGAGTTGATTGCTTAGGAGAAAAGACGGAAACATTATGAAGTATCAAAGCCGATCCTACGGTAAACGCCTTTGCAAACCTCTCTTCTGTAAGCACTTTGTAATGAATAGTACCGGAGATTGTACCAGAAAGGTCTTTGAGTGTTACTGTGAGATCGCCCAGCGCATTCGGAGTACAAGACTTGATAACTGCAACAATTTGCTCAAGTTTCCCATTTTTGAGAAATTTCTTAACATCTCCAAAACAACCTGTCACGATCCCTCCATCAACATTCACATAGTCAATCGCGCTAAGCCATGATGCACGCGTAAAATCGTCATCCACACCCACATCCTCAATAACTTTTCTAATATACTCTTGTGTAGACATTAAGGATTCCTCCCCACCTTCCCGTGTATCAACTAATTTACGGATCTTGGCCGTTTGAACAATACCAACAGGACCTGGTATTATCCTAATGGGCTTCATAACACAATTATCAACTTGATTGTTTTTAGATGAAAACAGGGTTTGGGTGGTGGTGATCTCAGGGACTATGTGAGTGTTGTTGGTGGGACGGATGACGGGGGTTAGTAGAAGATCGGAATCGTCTATATCAAGGCCTTCTTCCCATTCATGATTTGGTGGTGAATTCATGTTTTAGTGGATGACTGCGATACGGTTTTACTTTGTCAATAGATTACACTAGTCTTAAATATGGTGTAATGTAAACTATGTTTGACTTTTTTGCATCCATATTTACTTGCACTATTCAATAAACTGAATAGGGTTATCTTGTCCCCGACATTTATGGTTTTCAACTGCACTAGAAGGTATACTGCTTCTATCTATGAATTTGATCCCTGAAGTTTAAGGTTTTCAACTGCAATAGTACACCTTTTATATTTATCCCTTTTCCCGTTTACCCGCCTTTTCTACACCCGTTCACATAAATAGAGAAAAACCCAACACTAAATCACATGCCATTTTCATCCAAATATTTACACTTTCACTTGCTTTCTAGATAATTGTAAAAAAACTTAAGATAGCATAACATCTTCACATGGCTAACAATGAAACTTACACCTGTTCACCAAGTGAAGTATGTTTATCAGACTCTGACAGTGAGTTGCTAATACTAACTCCATGGTTTGATGAGTCCAAGAATAAAAAAGGGCAAAAAGATAGAGAAAAGGATTCGAATGGAAAAGATCCTTGTTTGAACATGAAACCCGACCTGAAACCGACACTAAAATTTAACAAGTTCGGTTAAAGTCTAAATATATTTCGGGTCGGTTTGGGTTTTGGGTTAACCCATCTAACCCGTTTACTAAACAGGTCAGATTCGGGTTGGGAATAAACTAATCAGGTCGACCCGCCGACCCGTTAGATATTTTTTCCTTAAACTAAAAATTATATATATTATAATATGATAACAGGTTTAAAGGTTTTTAGAACGGGTCGATCCACATACCTATTTAACTTGTTTAACCCATGTAATGTGTTAACTTTTTTATATAAAACCGGTTAAATGGGTCAACCTGAAACCCGTTTAACCTATTCAACTCGTGTAACCTATTTAACCGCCAACACAAGTATATATACGGGTTAAGTAGGTCAGGTTCAGGTTATGTTTAAACAGGTTATGGTTGACATAGCTGACCCGATTGTTTAAATGAGTCAGGTTCGGGTTGAGGTTTTCTGACTCGCCAACCTGTTAACCAGAACCCGCCAACCCGAACCCGACTCGAATTGCCACCCTTATCACCCACTACCAATTTTGTTTATTTAGCCTTTACCTATTTTATGGTGACCACGCGTGACGAAGTTATAACCAAATTTGAAAACATCCCTTATTACCCCTGGTCTAACATCTATAAACTTTGCACAATGTTAAGGATTATGGTGCGAGAAAAGTCTTATTATATGTTCGATTTCTTTTGTTTGGTAAGAACCCGTGAAAAGAGTGATATTTCAAGCCGGGGTAAACACTCACATACAATTATAGTTTTTTTGTGTTTTTATGAAGAATGTGAACTTAGGGTGCGTTTGTTTACCGGGTATCCAATTGTTTGAATAGAATGACTCCTTAGAATTGTAGTTTGGTAGGCTCATACGGAATCAAAAGTAACTAATCATTATAAAATTTGATTCCACTATAATATGGTGACTTTTTGAAAATTGAATCAAGTTTTTGTTGGGGTCTCACACAACTAGCATTTTCAGCCACATATTCTACAAAATCTTTCTTATTTTATGATATATTTTACAAAATAATAATATTAAATTTCATACAAACTTAAAAATATTAGCATACATATTCATATATAATTATATATTCTCTTTCTAATTTCTTTCATACCTTTCTCAAATCCGAATCCGATTCTAATCCCATTTACAAACCAAACGCATCCTTAGTCATTCTCAAGGAAATGCATGTGTATTTATAAGGATGCATTTAGGGTTGTGTGTGATTCGTTGGATGTGATTTAACTGTCTTAGGAGTTATCCCATGGAGGAGACAAGAATGACATGTAACAAAAGTATATACTTGGTTCTTGGTGTCAAGGAATCTTCGTACTAGGTACGGTTTGTATGTCATAGCGAAATGTTGGCCGCATTACATCTGCACCAATGAGGTGTTTACGCATGGCAATAGTACACTAACGGTAAGGGGATAGAACTGTCATGCGAGTTGTTGCTGGAGGAAGGGTTCTCCAGGTCAGCGTCTTTTATGGGCTACCGCATTTTGTAGACATGGTTGTATGACCGATCATCTGTGTAAGTGATGTTGTAGTTGTCTGATGGGGCCAATGCATCGGATAAAGGTGGCGATCGTGGTTTTGCTCACCCGTCATGTTTTTGAGATAAAGTTTTTATTTAGGATAAAAATGTGTGATTTTAAGTTTTGTGGAGTCGAGAAAAATGGAAACCAATGGCTTTGTTTATGTCATGTCCTACGATGAGCATGGTTACGTATGGTACAGTAAAGAAAGGATTATGTTAAGTTTATTGTTTGAGAATAATGCGAATCCGTAAAGTTTTGGTTTCCCTTGTTGGTAAAAACCCAAGATAAGAGTGTTACCTGACCGAGGGTAACAACTCACATACAATTATGGTTTTGTGTGAGTTTTGGGAGAATGTGAACTAATCATTCTCAAGGAAAGGCAATATTTATAGATAAAGAAGAAGTTAAGTTGTGTGTATTCGTTAATGTGATCCAATTTTTTTTGGGAGACTCGCATGGGAGGCATCACTTGTAGGAGACACCAATGACACGTGGCGGTATATTATTGGAATTGGTTGCAATGACATCTGGCTTACTAGGTGTACGTGTTTTATTCCATAGCGAAATGCTCCAGCCATAAAAAAAATAAATTGATTTACGTCACACCAACAAGGTGTTTACGCGCGATAATAGTACATTGAGGGTCTAGGAAGATAAGCTTTATATCTACCAAATTATTGCCATTGATTAACATGAAACCTAGTGTCATAAGCCCCGGTTATGAGATTGAAATAGCTAGCGGCGTTATAGTAGAAACAAATAAGATTATTCGAGGTTGTAGACTTGAGCTAGAAGGTCATACATTTATCATCGATTTGATTCCCTTTGGATATGGTAGTTTCGACGTGGTCGTAGGAATGGATTGGTTGTCAAAGCTGAGAGCTAAGATAGTTTGCTATGAGAAAATTGTTCAAATTCCGTTATCTAACGGGGATATTTTAGAAGTTCATGGAGAACGTCCCGAAGGAAACCTGAAACAGCTGAAGACCATGAAAGTGAACGAGCTAAAACTCGAAGACATCCCTGTTGTACGTGAGTTCCCTGGTGTGTTTCCGGAAGATTTATCGGGTTTACCCCCATCTCGTGAAGTGGAGTTCTGTATAGATCTCATTCCTGGAGCTGTGCCTGTTGCAAAATCACCTTATCGTTTGGCACCTACGGAAATGCAAGAACTATCCAACCAACTTAAAGAACTGCAAGAAAAAGGTTTCATACGACCTAGCTCTTCACCTTGGGGAGCCCCAGTCTTGTTTGTTAAAAAGAAGGATGGTTCGTTCCGTATGTGTATAGATTATCGAGAGCTGAACAAGCTAACTGTCAAAAACCGCTACCCTCTTCCTAGGATCGATGACTTGTTCGATCAGTTGTAAGGGTCAAAATATTTTTCGAAAATAGACCTTCGATCATGCTATCATCAGTTGAGAGTACGCGAATAAGACATTCCCAAAACCGCTTTTAGGACGAGGTACGGGCATTTTGAATTCACGGTCATGCCTTTAGGTCTGACTAACGCTCCCGCAGTATTCATAGACCTTATGAACCATGTATGTAAGCCGTATCTTGACAAGTTTGTCATTGTCTTTATTGACGACATCTTGATTTATTCAAAGTCCAAAGAGGAGCATGAAGTTCACCTGAAGCTGATATTGGAGTTGCTTGAAAAGGAAAAATTGTTCAGAAAATTCTTAAAATGTGAATTTTGGCTACAAGAGGTTCGTTTCCTCGGACACGTAGTGAACAATGAAGGTATACATGTAGATCCCAACAAAATTGAGGTAGTAAATAACTGGAAGCCCCCAAAGACTCCAACTGAGATCCGTTCATTCTTAGGATTGACGGGATATTATAGGCGATTTATTGCAAACTTCTCGAAGATTGCAAATCCTCTCACCCTATTAACTCAAAAGGATAAGAAATTTGAGTGGGGCGATGAGCAAGAGAACGCCTTTCAAACACTGAAGGACATGTTGTGAGATGCTCTGATTCTGGCACTTCCCGAAGGTGCATATGATTTTATAGTTTACTGTGACTCATCGAACCAAGGTTTTGGTTGCGTTTTGATGCAGAGAAACAAAGTGATAGCATACACATCCAGACAACTCAAAATCTATGAGAAGAACTATACCACTCATGATTTGGAGTTGGGCGCAGTGGTATTTGCTCTCAAAATGTGGAGACACTACTTGTACGGAACAAGGAGTGTTATCTACACTGATCATAAAAGCCTTCAACATATATTCGATCAAAAAGAATTAAATATGCGACGGAGACGGTGGATAGAACTTTTCAGCGACTATGACTATGAGATTCGCTACCATCCAGGTAAAGTGAACGTAGTAGCTGATGCATTGAGCAAGAAGGAATGGTTGAAACCAAGACGAGCTCCATCTACGAGCATGACAATTCACTCTAGCATTAAGGCTAGGATACTGGAAGCTCAGAGCGAAGCTTCCAAGGATGTAAACGCTCCAGCAGAAATGCTAAAAGGATTGGATAAACAGTTCGAGAGGAAAGAAGATGGCGGATTGTATGTTGCTGAAAGGATTCGGGTGCCGGTTTATGGCAATTTGAGAACTTTGATAATGAATGAAGCCCATACCTCAAAGTATTTTGTACATCCTGGAGCAGAAAAGATGTACTATGATCTACGAGACTTATATTGGTGGCCCGAAATGAAGAAGGATATCGCTTTATATGTAAGTAAGTGTTTGACTTGCTCTAAAGTCAAAGTAGAGCACCAGAAACCCTCGGGATTACTTCAACAGCCAAAGATTCCTGAGTGGAAATGGGAGAACATCACAATGGACTTCATAAATAAGTTACCAAGAACTAGTAGCGGACATGACTCGATTTGGGTCATTGTTGATCGACTGACCAAATCTGCACATTTCTTAGCTATCTATGGAGACTACAAGACGGAGAGGCTTGCAAGGTTGTACATTAACGAGATCATAGAAAGGCATGGTATGCCAGTGTCAATTAAATCTGATCGTGACAGTCATTTCACATCAAGATTTTGGCAATCGTTATAGAAAGCATTAGGAACGCAACTGGATCTGAGTACCGCTTACTATCCTGAAACTGATGGCCAAATTGAGCGTACCATTCAAACATTAGAAGATATGCTTAGAGCTTGCACAATTGATTTTGGTGGTAACTGGGATACTCATCTACCATTAGTAGAATTCTCGTACAACAACAGTTACCACACGAGCATGAAATGTGCTCCGTTTGAAGCTTTGTATGGAAGGAAATGTCAAACGCCTATAGCTTGGGCAGAGGTAGGAGAAAGCCAGCTAATTAGACCAGAGATTGTCCAAGAGACTACCGACAAGATTGTTCAAATAAAGGAAAGATTGAAGACTGCACGAGATCGCCAGAAGAGCTATGCCGATAATTGACGAAAGCCATTAGAATTTAGTGTCGGTGATAGAGTACTACTCAAAGTGTCACCTTGGAAAGGCGTAGTACGTTTTGGTAAGAGAAGCAAGCTTTCACCGAGATATGTAGGACCGTTCGAGGTCATCGAGCGAGTGGGTCCTGTTGCTTATCGTTTGCGTCTACCGCAAGAACTTGTAGGCATTCATGACACGTTCCACGTGTCGAACCTAAAGAAATGCCTGGATGACATAAACTTGCACGTACCGCTTGATGAAATCAGGATTGACGACAAACTACATTTTGTTGAAGAACCTATTGAAATTATGGACCGTGAGGTCAAGAAGCTCAAACGAAGCTGGATTCCTATTGTAAAAGTTCGTTGGAACTCCCGAACAGGGCTAGAATTTACTTGGGAACGAGAAGACTAGATGAAGCGCAAATATCCGCAACTGTTCGCGAGTGCTACGGCATAGGACGAGCAACTGAAATTTCAAGACGAAATTCCCTTTAACGGGGGAAAACTATGACATCCATCAATTTTTAAGGTCAGTAACCGAAAGCAAACAAACGTTAATTGACTCTTCTAATTATTTTTGGAGTCACTTTTATGTGGTCATACTATTTTAGCATTCAACTCTTGTTTTACTAGTAACCCTAGTTATACGAACGCACCTTTGACCTAACGATCCTAGTTAACGGTCCTAACGACCAACGATATGCTCAAATAACATTATAAAAATGTCAAAACACATGGGAGAACATAATTTAACAAAATCATAAACTATCCCAAAAGTTATGTTTTACGACGTTTTACGACGTTTTACGTATTTACCGAATGTACACAATTTATGCAATTTAACTTACACCATTTAAACAATACTTGCATTATATAAAAGAAAAAAAAACATAAAAACCCTCCCCATGGGTCCCTAAAACCGGCACCAACATCACCTCCACCATAAACCAAAAGGATTGCATGCAAACTTCAAAACCATTAACCATATACCACTAGTTGTATTTTTTTAGATCTAAAAAAGAAAATTTTCCTCCTTGGCCTTCCACCTGCTGCCGACAACCACTCACCACCATAACACCATCATTTTCATCTTTTAGGAGCAAGATCAAAGGTAAAAATCATGCTATAAGATGACTAGTATGTCTCTTGTACCAAAGCTCTTCAAAAATGAGGTTCTCGTGACTTTTCTTGCATATTTAAGCTTACTTTTGTAAAAACCTTTGGGTAAAGTATTTTCTTGATATAACACTCTTGAATGAGTAATAATGATGTACAAAAACGTTGGGTTGTGCATCTATATTTTTGCTACAAGATCTATGCAAGACAAGTGATGTAAAGTCTTGATTTTCAAAAGTATTGGCACATCTTGTAGGTTTGTGGGTAAAAGAGCCTTTTTATCCTTGAACCCACTAAATTTTTTGGATGATATTGACGTTAAGACTTGTCTAATATGATTTTGTGAGTTGTTTGGCTCATTTTTGCATGTTGGGTTATTGGTTTGACTTGATTAAGTCAAAGTTATTTTTCAAACTGCCCCTATTTTATTTTTCGGTCATATTGATTAGAGCATAAGTTGATGATAAATAAACATTTTGACATGATTCAAGAGCCTAGAATCAAGTGCTCTGAGTCTAGTTTCCATAAATATAATCCTTTTAAAAATATGAGGTGGTTTGGTTAGTCAAAGTTGCAAAATGGTGTAAGGTGTCAAAACTTCCCAAAAATCTCTTTTCAACCCGTGTACTAAAATGATCATAAATCATAAAACCACAATAAATCTATCATTGAAACTAATATGGGAGACACTTGTATCAGTTATTTAGAGTCTCCCATTGGCCTAGATCATATAGCCTTGATTTGGACCCTCTGATCATTAAAATACTTTGGTATGTCCAGATTTGGCCATTTTTGGAGTCGGGTATAAATGGTCGAGTATAAGTCCTTAATAAATTTTAGGAAATTCATGGACACACCTAAAACAAGGGATTTTGACCTGGAGCAGTAGCTTGACCAAACATTTTGGTTAACTTGGTCAAATAAATACTTAAAGTGATGGAAACTTCAGGGCAAATTAGTAGAAATTCGCTTTGTGATAAATGTGTCTTTTGAAACAAAAGTGAACACAAGACTTAACAAATGAATCTTAATATTGTCCGAGCATATCGTATAAGATCTTATTAGGTATATTTACTTGCCTTAGGTTGCGAGTAGAAGGTTGCGTATTCGTTTGGGTTGCCTACTTAGTGTGATTTGCCGAGGAGTCCTATTATCATTCTAACTTTTAAAGTGAGTTTCTCGCAGCCCCTCTTTTACATGTTTTAAATGTTTTGGGGTGAAAAGCATGATGTGTCATATTGCTATGCTCTTACTTTTATGTGTTTAAACTTTCGAGCATACTTGAACTTATTGAACTTGATTTGAACTTGTTCAACTTGGAAAACGTGTTGAACTTGAACTTGATATGTATGTTGTTGTATGCTTGGAACTCGCCACTACTTTTAGCTCACTATATCCCCCTCAACGGGATGAGACGTTAGTACTTATGGATAGCTCTATTAGGAGATTAGCCCCTCCTCACTCCCACCATAAACGGAGTGCATAATACTAGGACACATTGCATTATGATTTGGATCGGGGGTAACGCCAACCTATATTGTGTTGTGATTTTGGAACAGGAAGGCTGAATGCGTTTAAGTAGTGCCTCACATAAACACTATAGCATACATATATTGATTTACATTATGTTACTTCGGTAACAAGGACTGTCTTAAAAAAAACTTGAATCATTTTGGATTCACAACTTGCTTGGGCAACTTGTTATTAATTTGGAGAAAATAGAATTTGGACATCTACTCTTATTAAAATATTTTGTGTACATAATCCTGTAAGCTCACCAACTATTTTTCAATAGTTGACCGTTTTTATCATGCTTTTCAGGTGACGTGCCTAAAGTGGAAAATTAGTGTGATTGTATTTGAACCTGTTCAAGATGTCTACTTTCTTCCAAGTTATTGTCTTTTGGATGATCCATGTTTGGAAGAAAAACAACTATGTTAACTTTTGTATTTTTAAACTTGTACTTTGAAGTGTTGTAATTCAGATATCATTCTTTTATCTTAATTCATGTATGGTGTTTGTGTATCATCTTATGTGATGTTTATTAATATGTTACACCTCACGTTTTCGCCTTGGTGGGGTGTGACATTCTTCTCCTCCAATAATACACCTCCACCTAACTCTCATATCACCCATGATTGAACATTCCCTCCAACATCATTTCAAGCTATAATTAATCCATACTTCTCAAGATATCAACAATCCTCTTTATAAGTTTTCCTTTTTCAAATTTTTATTTTGAACCATAATTTTTAAATCTCTACATAAAGAAGCTAAGATTTGGAATAATATCTTTGCACATACTCAACAATAAAATGGTTTTGAACATCATCTTTGTTATTTGAAGGAATAAGCACAAAGCATTGTTAATACAAATTCAAAACGATTTTTTTAATAATCTTTCAAGATCTACAACTAATGTGCTATCTTGATTTATTTGTTTTAGAGATAAAGCAAAAAGAGTTATGTGAAAGGATAAATTATGTATATAAATCATATATACTATGAGTATCAACACACATATCTACATAATATTAGCA
This sequence comes from Tanacetum coccineum, assembly GCA_026074375.1. NCBI lineage: Eukaryota > Viridiplantae > Streptophyta > Magnoliopsida > Asterales > Asteraceae > Tanacetum > Tanacetum coccineum. The sequence continues at coordinate 37,775 of BQNB010030207.1, forward strand.
TAATAACATAATCCAAAACTATATATTACTAAATAAGATGCTAATTATATTTACAAATTAGTAGGTTCAACTATGCATGGAATGATGAAACTCGACCTCAAAAGATCCAAAACATACATACCCAAAATACATCATCTAAAGTACACACCTAACGAAGCTAAAAGCTCCTTCAAAGCCCTCCGAAATCGTCTTATTCATGAAGGAAGACATGTCAAATCATCTTTCGTATTCGCTAATGACATTGTCAAACACTTCAAATCTATTAGTTTCCATTGTCTTCTCAAAAGAGTGCTCAGTTGAGCTTTTCAACACTTCTAATGAAAAGCACATTCCCTATCAAAGTAACATTCCAAATATCATGGATGTCATTAGTAGCATCTCCATACCCTTCATTCACCAAAATCACTCCAACCCAAGCATCATCCTCTGTAAAACTCTTCTCCCAAATATCAAAGATTGGGAACTCATTATTCATGAGATTGTCATATGTGTCGACACTCATAAAAACTCCATAGATGCATGCTCTGCGGTCATGCTCTATAACATCTAAACCTGTCAAAAATCAATCTTGCCTACTACATCGCTCACAAGATCAAATGTGTCAAAGATCGAACCGGTTGTCCTCTCTTATATGGCTTACTCATTACTCATCTCTACAAATACGTCATCTCTAAACATCGAAAACTATTTCATCCACACTCCCAACTACACTTTGTTCTTCACTATCCAATGATGAATTCCATTAATGGGAAAAATGAGAAAACGAAAGATAAGGATGAACAAGTTAACTCTGAAATGCTTAATTCTCCATCATCGGCCAAAAGTTATAACCAATACACTCCCTTGCTTGGTTATTAGTACAATATGGATTTATCCAACTAAGCGTAGTTTAATTTCTATGATTCATGAATTGTTATTCTAAAATGATGATGTATTATTGTGTTGTATGCTTGACTTGACTGCATGCGAAACTATTTTATTTTAGGAACTGTATGCATTATGACTTGTATTTATTAATTTATAGTTTCTATTATATCTTGCGTGCTATTTGTTTTGGAGTTTGGCTGCAAAAACATGTTGTGGTTGAATTTGCAAGTCTCACAGACCTGGCACCAAAATCTGTATTTTGTTAATATATAACTTGGTCTACTTTATCTTATATTCATGCTATATGATACTAGGTGAAGATCTTAAACCTTAGGATAAAACACATCCTCCATATAATCCAAGAACCCTCATACTAAAGCATACAACTAATACTCTTTATAAGACACACACTCATAACCTCAAACTCTCATTTCCTTGTTAATAGATAACTAAAATGTCTATCTCCTCAAATGATTCCACACCAATAATCAAAAGGAAAATCATCCAAGAACATCTCTCAAAACAAATTAACCCAAATGTCATTCCACCCGAAGTCTTGAAATCAAGACAAACCAAATTTTGTCTCATGACATGTCAATGTTGTAGTAACTCTTAATGTGAAATTGGGCCACTATTACACGAAATGCATCTCATGTTTGAATACATCCAAGAACATACTCCACAAAATGAGAAATCCTCTCTACACAACAAATTCGATCACTTGATCTCAAACACCAATCTTAACCCTCATCTACTCTTATGTAGATGTTGTAACAACAAAGTTAAACAACTACAACGCCTACAAGAAGGTGTTCATTTCATTTTCTCCTACATCCAACACCACCTTGGATCTTCATCCAATCCACCATACTTTTTGCACTAAATCTACTTTTGTGGTTCCTCAACCCTTTGGATTATATGGGAGACTTAGATCTTATCCAAAGATTTAAGATTTCTAGTTGTTTTCTTTTCTAGATTATTTTTCTTTGTGTCTAATGGGCTTTAAAGCCAAATTTTATGTTAATTTCCCTTATAATGGATTTAACATTATTAAAATTGTTGTAGTGATTCTTGATTTCTTATTATGATATATGTGCTTGTGTTGTTACCATATATATTTGCTTGTCCACTAACTTTGTTTTGTAGCATGCATCCATAGCTCAATTCCTTTGTGCCCTAAGCAAGTGGGAGCATACACCAAAGAGGAGCACTTGCAATATAGTCTTTATTTTTTACTTTGCATTTTTCACCAAGTCACTTAGCATTCGTCAAAACAAGACTTGCAAGGAACGCCTCTACAACACTTTTTGCTTCGACAAAAAGGGGGAGAAGAGATGTAAACTCATCTACTAAATACTTATTTAGTAACTTTAAATACACATGAGTTTAAATTTTGTCATTATCAAAAAAGAGGAGATTGTTAATACAAATATTCGCGTAAAAACGATATTTATATTTAATGATCTTCATGTTTTGATAATAACAAATATAATGTCATACTACATAAAAGTTTACATAAACAAGTTATTTAGTCGAAAGTTTACTTGACGATGACAAATCACTTAAGGTATGAATATGGCATTATTAAACATAGCTAATGATCAAAGAAAAATATTATCATTTGCATAAACCTTTTCTAATCAAATGATTTAAACAAACACTTGATTAATTATAAGCTAGTTATGTTAATCATGTAAGACAAAATAGGATTAACCATAAGTGGAAACAATCTTTCTAAATCTTTCCAAATCTTCCCAAATCTAGAAGATCTATCCTTATTAGTGATAAGAAATATTTTACTTCTAGAAGAATCTAATAAACTAGATTTATAAGTACAAAACAATATTTTGTTAAGATTTAGGGTTAATCATAAAAAGACAAAAGTTGTCCCAGCTGCACCCAACGGATGCAGCAAAATCAAAGGATGGATCTAGGCTAAGATGGATCCGTGGATCCGTATGACAGCTGGTTGGGACAGATTTTGAATTCAAATGTTGCCTATAAATAGCAACCTTAAGTCTTTAGTTTAGACAAATCTTGACAAATATTTTTCTCTTTAGTTTTTATCATTTTCATATTCTTTGATCATTATACTTGTCTCATAATCCATTACAAGTGATCAATTCATTCCACTCTTTAGTGAAGAACACTAACGAAGACGTAAAGCTTCAAGTGTTATTAGTTTAGTTGTGTCATCATGTTTGCATTAATCCTTTATCTTGTATATCTTGTGTTGTGTGTTGTGTGTATCATATGTGTATGATAGGTTAGTATTTAGGCCCCAAAATACATAGTGTGTTATATTGGTTCTATCTCGAAGTAGAACTCGGTATTTAGCTTAGTACCGGAAAAAGTGTATGCGACGTGTACGGTTTTCTTCGCCTAAAGGGAGCTTGTTGACATAGTAAATAAAACTCTCAAGTTGGGTACTTAGGGAGTGGAGTAGGGCAAAGAGGAGCTTCATAGCCGAACCACTATAAATCATTGTGTCATCGGTTTGATCTTTTTTATCTTTACTTGTTTATACTTTGTAGATTACTTATTAATTTATTGCATCGCTATCATATGCACTTGTGTATATCTCTGAAATTCACATAAGTCGAAAATCTAAGTTTTATTTTTAAAACGGTAAAAACTATTCAACCCTCCCTTCTAGTTTCCACAAAGAGTATATCCAGTATATTTGTAATTATAAATTTTAAGTGAGGATATATGTAATTACTAATGTTTGCTCGGGGATATATGCAATTCTCTCTTTTTCAATGGCAGAAAGATATATATCAGTTTAACAATGTTTAATGTGGTGTTTGATTAGTTCTTTGAGTTGTACATATATCAGTTTGACATTATTTTCTGGATTGTAGTCGTGTTAAGCCTCTAATAGAGGCCCTCTATTAAGGTTCGTAGTTAGTGGAGATGCGATGTTCCAACAACTATCTATCATAAGGGGTTAATATGGAAATGACGATGTAGTTCAATTCTTCACGTCATAGTCTACTTAGGAGCTTCAAGCCATATTCAATCAATTGCAGAGGTACTCTCCAATGAAAATCTTCATATTATAATTTGAGGCAATGCCGATGAAAACAATTAGAATAGATAAATATGAATTTCTTAAAAAATATAAAAATGATCTACTCAGTATAACTTAGAATGCTACCAATGAGAGATTAGGCTTTCGCGCAATGCGGCGGAGCATTTGGAGTTGCATAATGTTTATAGTGCTCTGATGCTAATCGATGTGGCATCTTGAGTTTATGAAAATAAATAAAGTATCACCGGCCTCAGTTTTAAAAAGATTTTACCAAAAAAACTAAACAGAGACTGAAACCCCATATGTTAATAAATCTGGTACAAATCAGAAACACAAACCACTCAATAAACACGACGAGATGGTAGTGAGATCTTGGTTTCAATTTTTGAATCACCAAACCACTAAACGCACAATTACATTGTCATTCGCAACAAACCAACGAAACCACCTTGTTCAGCACTTATGACCACAACTTATAGCTGCTTATAAAATCAATTTATTCACTTATGACAACAACTTATACACAACTTATAGCAGCTTATAGAATCGACACTTATAACCACAACTTATAGACAACTTATGACTACAACTTATATACAGCTTAAGACCAGATCTCATACACAATTTATGCTTTTATGACAACAACTTATGCATAGCTTAACGACAAACATATCAAACCGTGATCTTTATAATGATTAAATAATATTTTGGTTGAACACAAACATATCAGACTTTATAAGATATCATGACAAATTTGGCTCAGATTAATTCATGTCTTGGCTGCAATTGTTAGGACCATAAAGTAACTCACTTCACATAGCCTTAAACACGTAAATACGAAGAAAATAGGAAAAAGAAAAAGACGGGTGTAGGGTGGTAAAACTCGTAAGAAAATAAAGAGAGAATAAGAGAGATAGTATTGAATAAAACACTCACACACACACTCTCTCCACATGAATAGGGGGTATTTATACTTCAGACTTCATATGACGCCTAGGGTTTGAGTGAATGGGCCAGGCTCGGCTTTGGTTGGGCTTTTGGCCCAAAAAGTATACAATGTTAGATTAAAACCCGAGCCCAATGATAACATCAAATACTTGATACCTTTTTTTTATCATAATCTCTCAATAAACGTTCATAATTGTCTATTTATGATTAGAATATGTACTTAATCGGCTCATATTTCATTTACAAGAAAAAAATGGACGTTGGAGCGGAAAGACAGGGGAAGTGGACAAGTAAAATGATGAAGTTATGTTGCCAAGTCATAACTACGGTATAGTTACCACATTGAACTACGTCGTAGTTCAATTGAAGAATCCAAGCTCGCTTAGAAGAAACTATGGCATAGTTGCCCTGATTTAACTACGCCATAGTTTCCACGAAGTACTAAAGATGTCAAGTCTAGTCACAACTATGGCACAGTTGGCCACTTAAACTACGCCATAGTTACACATAACATGGAAATGGAAATCCCGACTTAGCATAACTACGGCGTAGTTTGTACCCTCCACTACGCCGTAGTTGAGACAAATAATGTAGAATATCAATCACACCATAATATATGAAATGAACTAAATAAATCTAGAGAGAGAAAGAGTGGTTGGACACTTTAGAGATAAAAAGGAATATGTATTATGAAAATGAACCAACACCCTCTCCATGGGATAGAAAGGGCTTTTATAGTCTTACATAGGCGCGGTCAACATAAGGCATTCTGTATGTTGACCCGGTTAGCTTACTTTTGCACAATGATTGACTACGAGCTACGATATTACATTTTTAAGAGTGACCAAGACTTTTTTGTATTTCTAACAATCTCCCCCTAAGGGAGGTCACTCCATTTTACAAAAACTTAAGCTTAGACTACTACGTAGATCTTTCGTCTTGTTCACAATCTTGAATCTTTGTCTTTATCATTATCTTATGAATTGTATAGTAATCTTTTGACTTTAGGCTTGAGCTTTTTCCTTTAGCTTGACTTGTATGTGATCATGAACTTCTTGAAATCATCAGCCAAACATCATCTCTTTTCATCATCTTGTGATCTATTGCACTCTTGTGATCTTGTAACCTTCGGACCGACATGCTCATACCTTTCTTTATCTTGAAAGCTTAGATAATCATCTTTATTGAAATTCTTTAACTTTAACACTTCGTTACTTCAAGGAAGACGTGTAGTATCAGAGTAGCGAAAGTCATTTGAAACATGTACTTTAGCTTTCATAATGTCTTTACATATGTCGGTTGGGTATAAGCATGTGGCTATGAATCTGACTCGTCTTAGACTAGCTGCTACCACCATCGAGAATACCTGCAGGTTTAGGTTAATGATAATCAGCAGTTATGGATGAAAGTGTCTTTGTCACTTCGTCGTATATGGTTGCAATAACCATGGTTCCCTGTTAATCAGTATAAATACTGTGTCTCAAAGAAGACAACACTGTATGAGTGAACCAGTGAGTTACTGTCTCACCTATTGAATCAAAAATTGATTTGAAAATTAATCGACGTGTCACTTGCTAAAGTGGTTTTGTAACATATCGAGAGTTTTATGCATTTCAAAATTTACCAACCATCAATTTATAGTCTTGACCGAATCGATATCCAGTGTCACAAGTTTGATCCATATTGGTTCTCACAAGTCACCTACCGCATAGCTTGTTTGATGTTGGCTCTGGAAGGATTTCCATCATCATTGTGAATACTTAAGTATCACTCTGATGTTCTGGCAATATCACAAGGATAATGCGTAGGACTCTTAAGATTTTTTTTGTTTTCACAGTGTATGAATGGCAAGAATATTTTGAATTAGTGTCCTAGAGAGATTTATGGATAATCTCTTTTATGGCTCTAGACTCGATAGTGCACTTTGGTTTTAGTAATCGGAGGCTGGAGCAGACTGTCACCTTTTTAATACCACCTAAATTGGAGTGAGAGAGTTGATAGAGATGTGTTTAATCTCCATGAGAAATGAAACAAGAGTCTTTTGAGAGACCTTGTGTCACACCTCGACAATGACAGAAACTCATGAATGCAACATAATGATCAATCATAACACAAGATACTATATAGAGAAAACTACAATGCATAAACTTCAAGTGTTACAAAGACCATCCACCTCGAACAACCTCGAGTGATGTCCCAAATCATAACCAATTCCAGAAATCCCTTACATATTTCAAATGCCCACACAGGGGACTAAATCCGAACTTAAACCAAACTCTTCCAAATACTAAAACCTAATAAAATAAACAAGCAAGACTTCACATGAAAATCCACTCGAGATACTTCTAAGTCTGCTATCATAAATCACCAACTTATTCCTCTTTCACTTCACCTGAAAATGATACTCAAAAACGTTAACAATAATGTTGGTGAGCTCGTAGGTTTGACCTTTAACCCAAAAGTTGTGCCAATATTTCAAACAGTGGACAATAGTGCAATATGACAGTGAATATATATGCAAACAACCCCTGACATAGTATCCCCGCTAGTCAATCACTATATGTCACTTGCGCACCTAAAGGGCCTACCAATGTAAGCGACTAAATTAGGGCAGACCACACACAAACCAGGGTATGCGTACCCCTTCGGCTCCAATAAGCACAACAAAACTGGGTAGGCCATACCTATCAGATCTAAAGGAAAAAAAGAAAAAAAAAAAAAAAAACAATATGCAACACATAATATTCACATAGCAGTCATAAGCACATATCTTGTCCCAAAAACAAAACCACATTTCGCACAGTTCAATTCAAAACATTTCAAAACACATTTGAGTATCATTTTCCCCAACGGAAAACAGTAAAAATAGGGCTACGAGATAACTCCCAACCTCAAGCAAGTCTTTTAGCACCAAATCTCAATCACACAAAGGCAAAATGCAACGGCGTCTGTTACACGACGTAGTCCAGTTAATGTCCCATATTTATTTTCAAAACAGTCTTCACGTTTGATGCATAGAGTTTAGACGCGTTGTACAATTACCCATAACAATTTAGTGGTGTGATGGTTGACGACATAACCCAACAATCATAACAATTCCATAGCTCAATATCCAATACTTATACAATAAAAATGAAAATAGATAAGGTAAATATTAATTGAAAAATTTATAATAAATAATTATACATATATCTTGGATAAGTCTATTCGGTAATCCTTAATCACGTACAATTAATCGTAATATTGTTTAAAAACGAAAACGTTACTCATAATAAACATATTAGAGAAGTTTCGAGAAAAATTTATATTTTTCATTTTTTAGTGAATTTATTAAATAAATAAAATAATTAAATAATATTTTATTATTTAAATTCAAAAATCACGTTTTTAGGAAAAAATTCTAAGTATAAACTTTTTAAAAAATTTCGACATGACCCGTACATTTATATAATGTTTTCCAAGGTTTCAAACCTTAATTTCAACACTTTTCACCATTTTGACACTTTTCGACAAAATTCCAAAATCTAAATCTTTAACGTTTATTAAAACGTTTTTCCTAAAATAGTGTTCAATATCGCTTCGTAAATACACTTCACTTTCAAAAAGTCCGTCAAAACTCTTATAACGACTAAATATAGCTTATTGGGCTTTAAGGCCCAATAAGGGTCCATTAAGATATTTATAAGTCCAAAATACGATTCAAGTCCAAAACCAATGTCCATTTACATACATAAGCTCATACTAATAAGTATAAAGTAATCCGGATCACAATAAGCCCACCCATTAAGCTACGGCTTAAATGGGCTTATTGGTCGTGAGCCCATAAGCTCCACGATACATATATTAAGCTTGACAATAAGCTAATAAGCTACGTATCGCATTTGGTTACTACCATAAGCTATAAAAATAGTCCACAAACATACGCCATATCACAAAAATAATCAAAATCACTTCCCTTATGATTGTGAAGTGTGACGTAAGCATATATGCTTAAATAAGCCACGAAAAGTCCACCAAATAAGCTACACAAGCTATTATTCAAAATAAGCTATCTAGCAACATATGTTATACAACCATCACGACCACAATATCAAAACTACCAAACACCCCTTTTTATATCCGTTTCGTTTCCAAAAATCAATTTTTACAGCGATAAACTTGTACAACTAACATCTATGCATCAATATAAACCCACAAGGACAAACGAAATTTAAATTTGAAAACTTACAATAAAATCTTCAAAAATGTAGATTTCGAAACGAACCAGACAACCCAAATGTTGTTTAAATGAATACCTAAATACTCGTATCAACCTGGAATATCATGTTCTTGATCAAAGTTTGAAAATATATGGTGGTTTGTGGTGGAAGGTGGCGGACGAACACACACACACACACCTATGTGTGTGTTTTATTTTTTTGAAATGAAAAATGAGAATGAATGAGAATGCTAGTGGTAAAAAGAATATATGTGTACAAGTGTTAGACAAAGGAGCTAAAATTAAGCCTCCTTGTCCCCTCTTGGACTCATAACTGGCCCTGGGATCCTATGGGGTCTCGGGTCTCTTTTTTTGTGTCGGAATCACTTAAAAGCTCGTAAAACTCAACCGTAAAATACTCCCAAAATTAATTAGTATTTTTATTCACCTTAAAAATACTTTTCCATTAACCTAGAGTATTTACACGACATATTTACACTTTAAACTCTTCAAAACTCATTTGGACATTAGCAGACGTGTCAGGACTTGTTTTTTTGGCATTTCTCAAAATTCACGGGTCAAACCACCCGGAATACAAATAAAATAATAATAACCTCCAAAAAGGAATATTATTCACAAATAACCATAAATTACCACAATTCTCATAAAATCACCACCGTCAACGCTGTACATTATCTGAATAAACTAACAAAAGTCAAATAGTCAAAGGGCTATAAATGAAATATTCAGAACACAAAAAGGGCAAAGGTTACATTCTACCCCCTTAAAACAATTTCGACCCCGAAATTCAGCTACTAACATCACTAAACAAATGCGGGTACTTCAATCTCATCTGATCCTCATGTTCCCATGTGAACTCAGGACCACGTTTCGAATTCCACTGAACCTTGATGATGGCAATCCTACTACGCTTCAGCTTCTTAATTTCTCTTTCCAAAATTTCCACAGGCTCTTCTATAAAATTCAACTTATCATCAACTCGAATCTCATCCAAGGGTACTTGTAGTGTTGGATCAGCTAAACACTTCTTATGGTTTGACATGTGAAACGTGTTGGGATTAAAAGCTTTTTGATGTTGTTTGGAGTTAATATTGTTCTTGTTAAAGATAATGTTGCTCAAAGGAATTAAGACTGCTAAGGTATTAGTTACTGCTGCTAAGTAAAACTTAGTGCTATTGGTAATTCTAATGAAAAATATGCTAAGTAGTTAGTACTGCTAGTATATATTGGTACTGCTAATGTAACTTAGTTACTACTGCTAGTGTAACTTAGTACTGCTAGTATATGTTAGTACTGCTAGAGTAAAGTTAGTACTGCTAGATTAAAGTTACTACTGCTAGTGTAACTTAGTACTGCTGATGAAGATTGAAGAAAACTTTCTAAGTAGTTAATGTTGCTTATACACAGTTAGTGCTGCTGGTACAAAAGTTACTACTGTTGGTGATGAAAGCTAATACTGTTGTTATAAAAGTTATAACTGCTGAGGGATTACAACTGCTGAAAGGATAAAGATTGCTCAGAAAGGATAAAGATTGCTTTTGAGATATATATGAGATATTTTTGTAAAAGATATATATAAGTTATTTGATTAGAAGATCATGATAACTTAGGAATATATTGTAAACCGACTAGGACTCCTTGGTGTATAAAAAGAGGACATAGGGTATAGAATTAGATATCTAGAAATCGTTTTGTTTTGAAATCTTCATAGCTTTAAGGTTTTGTAACCCTAATACTATTAAGAGTGTTCGTATTATATTGAGGTTTAAAGTTTGGTAAACTGTTTGTTATTGATCTTGTTCATTACTGTATTATTGATTATTCTTCTTAGTATCATAGACTAGATTCCGCATAGTCTTTGATATATTCAATAAAGGTTTCTATCATAGTTGTCTTGAATTTATTCAATATAACTAAGCTTTTGCAAGCTAAGCAAGATCTATTCAAATGGTATCAAAGCCATTTGGTTGAGAAACTTTGAATAAGAAGAACCATTCTACACACAAGATCTTTTGTTTTAAGAAAAGATGGAGTCAGTATCTGCACAAGTGGTTGCTATTGCAAAACTTCCAATGCTCAATCCAGGCGAATTTAAGCTTTGGAAGATGAGGATCGAACAGTACTTCTTAATGATTGATTATGCTCTTTGGGAAGTAATCTTAAATGGTGACTTACCTCCACCAAATAGAACTGTTGATGGTGTTGAGCAAACATATCCTCCTATAACTGCAGAAGAGAAATTAGCAAGAAAGAATGAGTTAAAGGCAAGAGGTACATTGTTGATGGCTCTTCCAAATGAACATCAACTAAAGTTTAACTCCTACAAAAATGCCAAGACTCTGATAGAAGCTATAGAGAAGAGGTTTAGAGGTAATAAGGAGTCAAAGAAAGTACAGAAGACACTTCTTAAACAGCAGTATGAGAATTTCAATGGAAATAGCTCAGAAGGACTTGACCAGATCTATGATAGGCTGCAAAAGCTTATCAGTCAGCTAGAAATTCATGGAGAAACTATTTCTCAAGAAGATGTGAATCTGAAGGTATTAAGAAGTATGTCATCTGAATGGAAGACTCATACCCTGATTTGGAGGAATAAACCAAATTTAGAATCTCTAAGCATGGATGACTTGTACAACAATCTGAAGATTTATAAAGCTGAAGTCATGGGGTCATCAAGCACAAGCCAAAACACACAAAACGTAGCTTTTGTGTCTTCCAATAGCACTAGCAGCACCAATGAAGCAGTTAAGACTACTCATGATGTTTCTGCTACTAACTCTAAGGCTAATGCTTCTACTTTAACAAATGTTGATAGTCTGAGTGATGCTGTAATCTACTCTTTCCTTGTTAGTCAGTCTAACAGTTCACAATTAGACAATGATGACCTAAAGCAAATTGATCTTGATGATTTGGAGGAAATGGACTTGAAGTGGCAGATGGCAATGTTGATAATAAGAGCAAGGAGATTTTTCAAGAAGACATGAATCTAGGTGTTAATGGGACTGATACCATTGTTTTTGACAAGACTAAGGTGAAATACTATAATTGTCACAAAAGAGGTCACTTTGCTAGGGAATGCAAAGCACCCAATAATCAAGACAATAGAAAAAAGGGAGATAACAAAAAGGACTGTGCCAGTTGAGAAAACTACTTCAAATGCTTTAGTATCTCAGTGTGATGGCTTTGGCTATGATCGGAGTGACCAGGCTAAAGAAGGACCTACCAATTTTGCACTTATGGCTTATACTTCTTTAGGTTCTTCAAGTTCTTCAAGCTCAGACACTGAGGTATCAACTTGTTCTAAAGTATGTTTAAAATCTTATGAAACTCTCAAAGAACATTATGATAATCTGACAAAAGATTTTAATAAGTCTTAATTAAATGTAGGAGCTTATAAAGCAGGTCTAAAATCTGTAGAGGCTAGACTAGACTTTATACTCTTATTCAAACAAATTAACCGCGCCCTATTAATCCCAAAAAGATCAATCCTTTGATTTTGTGTTTCTCAACTTCTTAATTACGATGTATGCTCTAATTTTTGCTCTACCCTTTTTCTTTTTCTTTTTCAAACCAAATTAGGGTTAGGGTTTAATTTTGTGGGTTTTTTCATTATATACCTTATGTATGCCCCATTACATTCGTTGACTTTGTTGATATATATTATATATATAATATATATATATATATATATATCATATTCTATTATATTTATTATATTCTATTTACGTGTGTGTGTGTGTGTGTGTGTGTGTGTGTGTGTGTGTGTGTGTGTGTGTGTGTGTGTGTGTGTATATTAGTCAAATGGGTAGAAACGAGGAAACCTATTTTTCTTTTTACATATACGATACGGCGTATTCATTTCTAATGAATACGGCGTATCAAAGATTTTTCCTTAAATATTGAAACCTATACGATGTATTCATTATTTTGGATACGGCGTATAGATATATTTTGAAAACCCTCAGTATAGTCTCCTAAATACGGCGTATTCACTTACCCATACGCCGTATATTCATAAAAAACCTCTATACGGCATATTCATTTCTCCCCATACGCGTATTCTTCCTTGGAACAGAAGTGGTTAAAAAGGTTATTTATCTGTGTATAATTTCGTAATTACTTGCAAATATGGCACTTATACCATCATAGGTTACCAGTCTACACCACAACTAACTCCCCATCAGAGCCATCAATGGTCAGGTACCAGGTAGGAGGGATACGCTGAGGAATATTATGCTAGCTCTATGAGCAGAGGCTTGAGACGATATGGAGTAGGTCGGTTAACCGAGTACACATTCTAGATTTTGTTGGTTTGACCGAGGGGATGAGGCAGACTCTGGGTGATCGATTAAGGCGGCTTATTATTGGGATGACGGGGAAGGAGTAATTTATAGTCTCGTGTGGAAGTGGGGGGACTATTTGAGATCAGGGCACATTAGTTCAGGAGTTTTTTTTGGTGTTTCTCAGTTACTTGTGGGGATGAGCGATTACGGAGATGGTTTAGGGACGTTGCTGAACTTTTGTATTTTTCAGTAGCGGTAAAGTTAGTAAAAGGATGACTTAGAGGCAGTTCATTTTGACGTTAGGTTTACATAGTGACGAGGAGATGGCAGAGGATGGTTTTGGGGCATATTGGCTGGGTAGCGAGAGACTGATCCCCGACAAGGGTGATCTTAGGGATTATTAGATAGAGATCTCGTCTAACAGTGACTTCTTGGCGCTGACTCCCTCTTATGTTTTCATCTGAGACCTTGTGAGGAGATTATGCCACATGATGATATCTTGTAGGTATTTCTTGGGCCATTGGGGGCAGGCACTGAGGAAGGTCGACCGGTTGATGTCGATATTTTTCTACTTAGGAGCATGAATCGAGGAGGACTCCTAGCGTTCCTGTGTCTATGGGCGCCTTTCGTCAGATGCTGTTTAGGCATGCGAAAGGGAGGAAGAGTGGAGCTAGGTTGTTTGGGGGTCACTTCATTGGGTGTCTTGCAGCTTATTTTAGACTGGTTAGTGATCAGAGGGGTTTGTCGGTGGTTACCCGTGAGCTTCTATTGATTGATTTGCATAAGCTTGAGAGGCTCAACATCTGTGTGAGGGTTGGTGATACATGGGCTTGGGTAGCCCCGGAACCAGAGAGGCAGCCAGATGCTGCGGCTGGTGCCCCTGGATCTGCTAAGGATGCTTTTGCAGTTGATGAGGGTGCTCAGGCTGATCTAATACCCGTGCAAGCACCTCAGCACCGCCACCTGCCCTTAGGACTATGCAACAAAGGATTACCAGGCTCGAGGAGGAGGTGAAGGAGCTGCGGCGGTGCATTGTGGAGGTGCGCAGGAGTTGTTGACAGATTGATCATAATCCTGGAAATTCACCACTAGGATGGTTCAGTTGCATGACTCAGCTGTTGATGCTTGCCGGTCAACCTACAAGGCTTTGATAGCAATTGTAGGTAGCTTGCAGTATCATGGTACTTCTGGGTTGGGGGTTCTTGGGTATTGGGGTTCTGGGTTTCCAAATTATGATGCAAGGTTATTCAATTATGGTTTTGTTAGCTCCTATTCTGGGTTTGGTCTCTCCATTAATGCTGGTACTGGATTTTATTATGAATCAGGTCTTATTAGCCTGAGTTTTGGTCAAGTTAGTGGTTCAAATACTGGTTTCTGGAAATGTAATACTATATATATCATTGATAAAGGCTCATGGCTGGACTGGTTTAACTATTGGTCTGCTGGGTGTATATTTTCAGTGTGTTTCTTTAAGGATTTCAGTTCTGGTTTGAACATGATCCTAGGAAGTTTAAATGTTCAGGTTATAAAGGTTTGTTGTATGCTTCCTGAGGTGTATAAAGGTTATGCAAAATGTTTAAAGTGCAAAAGTTATATGTTGCGGTTTAAGTATGCTGATATGTGTTTCATGAATGATTGGGAGTTTCAAGTTCTCAATATTAAAGATTTATGGTTTGTAACCAAGTGTGAGCAGGGTGAAGTATACAAGAATAAGCAAGTTTTGTTATCTACATACACAATGATCCATTTACAAGATATAAGTGCAAAGATAGTGATTAATGAATGAGTTATCAAGAGAAATAGTTGTTATTATAGTTTTTTATAGCATTGTTTGTATAAGGCTTGGGGTTTGTCCAAGGCCTTGTTTTTTTGTTTTAGTCAAGTGAATGTCTCGGAAGGGGTTTGTCCTTCTTAGATATTTCTTAGGTTTTGTTTGTAAATAACCTTGCATTTTAATATATTTATTTTTACCTAAAAAAAACTCTAAGCGAAAAAGAAGTTCTTGATCAGAAGATATAGATAGAAAGTTACGTTCCTCAAGAATTAAAAGTGCCTCAGACGAGGTTTTCTTCTTTAAATTCTTATCTTGTGTTACTTCATTGGTGACAAAATGAGTGCTACCATGAACAAGTATGCCTAGATTGAAAACATTGTCCTCATTAATTTTTTTTCTAGCATAACTTTTGTAAAAATTACTAGTTACATGACCTTGCGCACTATAACCCTTGATACCAAATTGTAAGAATTAAGCCTATTTCGTTTCCAAACGTTTACTAAAAATTCTACAAAAATATAAGTGTGCCGGTGATGTAGTGGACTTTAGAACTTGGCCTGGTATATCACTCGAGACCACAACGATGAGTACTATGGATGTAGATGGAGAAACATTTTTAATTGGTAAATTTCTAGGAATACACCAAAAAGCCTAAATGTTGTAAAATTAACTAAATTTCTAGGAGACCACCTCGTGTAACCCTTTGCTTACTCTCACTTCAAAGTAAGATCCCCTAGAAAAACCTGTTGAGCCATTCATGTCTTTTTCACACCATATGTCTATTTTCGTTACACCTTTACACCTTAGCCTACCCTGATCAGCAATGCTGATTGGACCAGTACCTTTTCCTTTAAGCTTTCGTGCTAAAAAAGTTTCAGAAAATTGTTTTCTTTTTGCTGATTTAGAAAGTCCTTTGGATAAGCTTTAAGGTGGTATACCCCTTATAGCCATAAGGATCCTTTATGGGCTTAAAATTAAGCCCAAAAAGCCCCCTTTGGATGTTTGTCTGCCTGTTTTAGCTTATAGCTTAATTGCCTTTTCTTGCTTATCTATCTGCTTTTTCTTTGCTTAATTTTGTTGATACTTGCTTATTAAGTGTAGCATAGGATCTGTTTTGGCTTATTTCTGATTTGCATTTGCTTATTTGGTCTAAAATTGTCCTAACAGTTTTCCATTTAGCCCTTAGTGTGAAAATTTAATACTGCCCTTTTATTTGCTTATTTTTCCAGCTTATTTTAGGTTTTTACAAAAAGTCATTTTTTTTAAGTTTCATATTTTTGTCTGTTTTATAATTTTGCAAAAAGAAAAATAAAAAAAAAGTTTTAGTAAAAAGGGAGGCCTAAGGATTCGACCCCTAGAGCTCCCCTTTCACACATACACGTCTCACACAACCCACACACTAACCACGGTGCCAGACCAGGACCATCTGTCCTAGTTTGCATAAATAATTGTTTTACCCTCTTTTAAGCCCATTTGCTTATATGACCCGTTTAGCTTATTTCTGGCTTATTCAATAAGCCAACTTTCCTGCATTTATTTTTCTTGCATTCTGTACAACTTAAACTATTTTTGCCTATTTTTTCAGATTTTTCCAAATTAATTTAGTATTTTTTATCAATTTTTCTTTTCAAATATGTTTTTAATTCATAAAAAAAAATCAAAAAAATATAATTCTTTTTTTTAATTTTCATTTATCATTTAGCACCTAGGAAAATTAAATTTGCGTTCGTAGGGATAATTTTGTAAAATTCGATTTTTTAAAGAACGGGATTTGAATCCCGTTCTCGTTTTTCGTGTTTTAGCCTTATTTACTTTCGATTTTAGGTTTCCTTTACTTGTTTTAGCATTATTATTGTAGAAATAGGAATCCAAACCAAAAATCTTTGAACCATTCAAAAACGCGATCACGAACTCGACCGATTCTCAATTCACGCCTCGTTGAGAAACGACCCAGGAGATTTTTGATTTTCCTTTGGTCAAAAGGAATTTTTTTGAGTCTTTCGGAATACATATACTATAATTGAATTATAATTATTGATTATTATTATATATTTATATAATTATATTATATTTATATATAGTAAGAAGTCTTTGGCGATCATTTTGGCGCCGTTACCGGGGAGGTGTGTGCGATTTTCGTGAATACGTTTGAAGATTAGTTTTTGAAGACCCTTCCCTCGT
>BQNB010030208.1:0-17126 GCA_026074375.1 Tanacetum coccineum
GATATTTTCTAAATATCTAAATATATATAGATATTTTCTTATTTGAAAATATCTAAGTTTTCATTTTCAATATATCTTTTTTTCTCTCTTCTCATCTCTCTCTTTTCTACTCTCTTTCTCTCTTTCTAGTTTTTCGAGTTGTGTTTCGTGTTATGAAGTGTTAATCGGGAACCTACATAAACCCTATAGGCTTTGCTATTTAGTGAGTAACCAACTAAGAATCCTTCATCAGATTTTCCATCAAACTTGCCAAGCACACTAAGAGTATCTAGAATGGTAACATGATACCCAAAAGGTCTTATGTAGCTAATAGTTGATTTGTGGCCAAACAAAAGCTCATATGGAGTTTTGTTTTGAGGTTTAGTCACTCTTACCCTATTAAAAATATAGCAAGCAGTACTAACTGCTTCTGCCCAAAAAGTAGTTGGTAAGAGTGAATCTGCTAGCATAGTTCTAGCAGCCTCAATTAGGGTGCTGTTCATTCTTTCAGCAACTCCATTCTATTATGGAGTTCTGGCATTGCTATACTCATTGTTTTATTCCCTTGTTTCCACAAAATTCAAGCATATCTCTATTCTTAAATCCAGTGCCATTATCTGATCTAATGATTTTAACCCTATGAATGCCATTAGTTTCATCCTTAGAGGCCTGATAAAGGTCTGAAGAATGCCATTAGTTTCATCCTTAGAGGCTAAAAAGAATACCCAACTAAATCTTGTACAATCATCAGTGATTACAAGGCATTAACTTGCATGATTAATGCTTTTCACAAAAGTAGGACCAAAAAGATCCATATGCAAGGTGTGTAGTGGCTTGGTGATCAATCTTTCTAACTTGGCCTTGCAAGAGGTCCTATGTTGTTTGCCTTTATGGCAGGCAACACATGTGTGGTCATTTTTGAAAACCTTGGAAGGTAAATGATTGGTGTATTTTATACTAAATATATAATATATGATAAAATATAAAATATATATAAGTCTAAAAATCAACAAGATCAATAAAACCAAGAAGTAGTATAGAATGTTCCCGGGTCGTTTATCCCCAACGAGGCTGGACTGGAGAATCGATACAGTCGGAAGATTGGAGTTTGAATGAGAAAAATGATTTGAGAGTGTGAAAAGCTAAATTAAACAATAATAAACTAAAACGTTTAAGAAAATCCTAAAAATTATGAAATTAAGCTAGAAAATCAAAATTTGTGATATTAAGAAAGGTTAAAATGCCCTATTCTTTTACAAACGACACTCTATCAAATCTAAATTACAACTCTTATTTTTCCTTCCGAATATGTAGCCTTTGCTACCACCCAAAGGTAACAGATCCTCCATTGGAACTCTTCAAAATCCTCCAGTTGATCCTTGTACCTGTCATGTGCCCTGAGCACCACTATCAAATATACCTCTATCTACCATTCTTCAGTGGATATCCGCACATGTAGATAAGAGAAATTAGTTTCTCTTAGGGACCCAGGCCTTTGCAGGCTTAGGTCTGCCTTGTGGACCATTAGCCTTCACAGATCTAATAAAAGTAGAGTCCCACTGCTCATAATTTGAAGTTTTGTCTAAGTTCCTCCAATTATAACTTGTTGAGGTCTTTAACACAAGATCCCCACTTACCATTACAGCAATAGAATGAGCCATTTGTGTGTTGAGATTTTTTCAAAGGTCTTCTTACAAATGAATATGATTTTGATTTGAAAATCCCTTCTTGATTAATCTGATTCATCGTGGTCTTTTGGGACTCATAACTGTTTGGAGGTTTTGTGAGTTACGGCTGTTAGACTAACAGTATTAACTTTAGGACTAACAGCATTAACTTTAGGCCTAACAGAATTAATATTTGTCCTACCAGTATTAATATTAGGCCTAACAGAATTAAGTTTTGGCCTACCAGCATTAAGTTGTACTGATCTAGGAACAAATTGATTAGCATGATTAACCTTGTTTGCATTAGTCCATACTGGTTTTTCCACCCTATTACCAGTATTAACAACCCTCTTAACCTCAGCTTCCCTTGCCATTTTCTTTTCATAATAGTCACAATCTTTAATCAAATGATTTAGACTACCACAAACAAAACATTTCTTCTTTGTAAAAGAGTAACCTTCCCCTAGTTCTCTTTCCATCATATCATTCCAATTCTTCCTATTAACTTTATGTGGTTCTTTATCTTTGAGTGGTTGCCTAGGAGTTTTTATGTGTGAGACACAACTAGGTTCAACTTTCTTTTGATTTGGAGCAGACACATTCTTTTTCATTATTTACTTCTAACCTTTACTTAGACCTCATTTGGCTCACTTAACTTTCTGATTCAGTCTCAAAAGAGTGCTCAGAGGTATTTCCACAAGATCCTTCACTGTCATTTGATTGACAGGTAGAATGCTCAGAAGAATTGTCATCTGACACACTAATTTCAGGTTTTTGAGGACCCTTTTTACCATAAACATACAAAGAATCATCAATTTCCTCTTGTGGTTTAGGAGTATAATCTCCACTTAAAGGAATTGGGATCACCTTTAAAATCATTGATGTTGTAAATCTACTGTTACGAAGGCTTTACCATTTGAATCCTCTTTGAACATTTAAAAACCGAAAAGTTCAATTCTTCCTCAAAACCTTAGAACCTCAATGTGTTGATTGTATTTCAATCTAAGCCAACTTTACTGCTGAACTCATGCCAGAATTAATTAATCTCCAAAGATTCTTGGAAGAATCTTTCCATGAATCTACTATTTTCTGCAATTGTTCCTTTTCTTTGACAGCTTTCATTCCTATTCTCCTATATCTTTTAAGCTTTTCATCTTTTTCATATATTTCATTAGCTTGAAATGTAAGCTTTTCATTTAGAGAAAGTTGCTGTTTTTGAAAAGTAACAAGTTGAGCTTCTAGTTTCTTAACAGCTTGACTATAGGCAAGTATTTGTGCTTCTTGATCACCTAACTGATTCATTTGTTCATCACATAGTGTTTTAAGAGTATTGTATGAATCAATGCAAGTTTTAGAACACAAAGTTACCTCATTGCTTGAGCTTATAGCCATAAGTGCATGATTTGTTTCTTCAGCTTCAGTATGTTCTCCCCAATTGACAATCCCATCATCCATTGTCAGCAAACCCATCTGATTCTTCTCTTGCTTCCCAGCTTCTTGATGTTGATAAAATGAGTCTCTTTTCTTCTTTCCATCATGTGTCCCCTTTGCTGTACATTCCCTAGCAAAGTGACCAGTGTTGTGACAATTGAAACATTCAAGCTTCTTTTTGTCAAAACCAACAGGTGTTTTTCCATCCACGCGAACTCTCCTTCCTGTTTTCTTATAGAACTTCTTCATTCTAATAGCAATCATTGCTATTTGCCAATTAATGTCCATCTCTTCAATATCTACATCATCAATTTGTTCCAGATCTTCATGAAGTAAGTCCCAGTCCTCTGATTGTTTGGCAAAGAGAGAATAGATTACTTCATCAGCAAAACCAGCAAGAACTTCTTTTTCAGGAACATTGGTTGAAGAAGTAGAAGGAGTGCATGTATTGTAGGCACCAGTAAAACTAGACTTAACCTTATTAGTGCTACTTTTGCTTTGTGAAACAAAAGCAACATTTTGAGCACTTGAAGATGTTTTTGAAGCACCTTGAATTTCTTGCTCAAAAACTCTAAGGTTATTGTACAAATCATCAATAGATAAATTGTCAATCTCTGGATTAGTTCTCATTGTCATTGCCAGATTGGACCATGCTGGGGGCAAAGATCTGAGAAACTTATGATTTGCATCTTCAGTTGATACTTCAGCACCATGAGCTT
Organism: Tanacetum coccineum; assembly: GCA_026074375.1. Lineage (NCBI taxonomy): Eukaryota > Viridiplantae > Streptophyta > Magnoliopsida > Asterales > Asteraceae > Tanacetum > Tanacetum coccineum. Next base: position 3,797 of record BQNB010030208.1, read on the forward strand.
CCAATTGAGAAAGTAGCTGTTGAAATCTGTCATATCCCTTTTCTAACCCTTCTGAATTGGATATTTTAAATGCTTCAAACTGTTGTTTGAAAACAGCCTTCTGCATTTTCTTTGAATTAGCATTACCACCAAACCTAGTTCTGATGGCTTCCCATATCTCTTTTGCATCATCCATTTCATGAAATCTTCTCATATTTCTTTGGAATGCCATCACAAGATATTCTTACCTTCCTTTCATTGTCACATCTTGAAACTCTGCAGCAGTAACTGTGAAAGTACTCAAACAATACCATCCTTTCCATTGAAATCTCTCTTGGAGTTCCATTCTGAATTAACTCCACACTTCATTATCAATGTATCTCAAGGTAATGCGCCATCTCCATAGCCCTATATCATACTCTCCTTCTTCAAGAACTGGGAGTTTGATATTTGAGATAGCAGTTGTTTGAGGAATCACTTGTTGTTGTTGTTTAGGTGCAGCATCAGTGTCTGATGCCTCTTCATGGTTTGATTCTTCATCACTGAGATGTTGTGAGAACTCATCATTAGCAAGTTGAGACATTTGTATAGAATTGTATGAGAAGTGTTTTATTGTGATCCTATGATTCATCTTTCTCAAGTCCTCTAAAGGCTCTGATACCACTCTAGGTCCTTGGTATAGATCTGACTAGCCCTTTGTAAGACTATAGATTACTGGATAAATCCAAATCAACTATATGAAGACACTAACTATAAATATCAAGTGTTAATGCGGAATCTTAACACAAGAACTAAGAAGAAACATAAATTCTAAATTTCTATCAAGCCTATGCTCTATTTGATATTTCTCAAAAACGTACTTCAAAACATTATGCCCCTAGGGTTCCCATCTATACACCACCAACTCAAGGTTCACGAGAAGAACTATACTACACACGACCTGGAGCTTGGTGCAGTAGTGTTTGCCTTGAAGATGTGGAGACACTATCTTTACGGTACAAAGTACATTGTGTCCACTGATCACAAAAGTTTGCAACACATTCTCGATTAGAAGGAGCTGAACATGAGACAGCGACGTTGGTTAGAGTTGTTGAGCGACTACGACTATGAGATTCGATATCACCCAGGAAAGGCGAACATGGTGGCTGATGCCCTAAGCCAAAAGGAAAGAAGTAAGCCGTTACGAGTTCGAGCCTTAGTTATGACTATAGGGTTAAACATTCCTAAGCAGATTTTGAATGCTCAATCGAAAGCCAGAAAAGAAGAGAACTTCATTAATGAAGATTTGCATGGCATGATTTATAATCTTGAACCACGTGCTGACGGAACGTTATGTTTGAATAATTGAAGTTGGATTCCGTGTTTTGTTGACCTAAGAGCTTTAATTATGCATGAATCATATAAGTCAAAGTATTCTATTCATCCTGGATCAGATAAGATATACCAAGACCTTAAGAAGTTGTATTGGTGGCCCAACATGAAAGCAGAAATCGCCACGTATGTCAGCAAGTATTTAACGTATGCTAAAGTTAAGATAGAGTATCCAAAACCGTCTGGTTTGTTGGTTCAACTAGAGACCCCACAATGGAAATGGGAGAATATAACAATGGACTTTGTGACTAAGTTGCCAAAGACGACAGCCAGTCAAGACACGATTCGGGTAATTGTTGATCGTCTCACCAAGTCTGCTCATTTCTTGCCTATGTGGGAAGATGACACGTTGGAGAAGTTAACGAGACAATACTTGAAGGACGTAGTCTCAAGGCATGGAGTGCCAGTTTCGATCATCTCTGATCATGATGGGAGATTTACTTCACATTTTTGGGAGTCTCTTAATAAAGCATTAGGTACTTGATTGGATATGAGTACAACTTACCATCCAGAGACCGATGGTCAGAGTGAGAGAACCATTCAGACGTTAGAGGACATGTTACGTACATGTGTACTCGACTTTGGAAAAGGTTGGGATAAACACTTACCATTGGTAGAATTTTCGTATAACAACAGTTACCATACCAGCATTAAGGCTGCTCCGTTTGAGGCGTTGTATGGGTGCAAGTGTCGATCACCTATCTGCTGGGCTGAAGTTGGAGATAGTCAGCTTACTGGCCCAAAGATCATCCATGAGACAACCGAGAAAATAGTTCAAATCAAGAACCGTATCCAAGCCGCCCGTAATCGTCAGAAGAGCTATGCTGACGTAAGACGAAAACCTTTTGAGTTTCAAGTAGGAGATAAGGTCATGTTGAAAGTATCGCCATGGAAAGAGGTGATACGTTTTGGCAAACGGGGAAAGTTGAACCCTCGTTATATTGGACCTTTTAAGATCATTGCTAAAGTAGGAACCGTTGCTTATCGACTTGAACTCTCAGAGCAGTTGAGTAGAGTTCATAGTACGTTTCACGTCTCGAAAATGAAAAAATGCATGGCTGAGGAACCGCTTGTTATACCGTTGGATGAAATCCAAGTTGACAAAAAATTGCACTTCATCGAAGAACCTGTTGAGATCATGGACTTATAGTTTTGTGATCGTGATTATTTTAATGTGATAATTTGTATTCGGCTTATAATTGTGAGCTTGTTTAATTATTTTGAGCTTATTTTAGTATATATACACGCGAAATAAAATGGAAAAATATAAAGAAATATTTTAGTTTTATTTTGGATATTGTTAGTTTATTTTTGAAAGAATGAAGCATTAAGCTATTTGACTTAAACCATAAGATCAAATAAGGCTTAATGGGCCTACCAGCCCACGTCACCCACAACATAAGCCACGGCCCAAGCTTGTACACAAGCTTATGGATTTGGCTTGTTATGTCTTGGCTTATTATAAGCTTGTATTGATGAACCTAGAACTTGTTTGTTATCTTTTTAGTATATCAGACTTATTTATTTCATACTTTGGCGTTTTAAAGGCTTATTAGGCCTAAAAGCCCAATAAGTGTTTTAGTGACTCGTTAGACTTGTTTTAAATGGAAAACGATTGTATAGAGTTTGTAAATTGTAAATTGTGATTTGGAAGTGGTTTGAAATTGGTTTTTGCTGGTCTTTGTGAAATGTGGTTATTTATAAAGTCTAGAACGACTTTGGAATAATGAGTAAACACAACGGGTCATAATGCCAGAACCTAAAATTTTGCTAAGAATACTTCTAACATTATAGAAATATTATTTTATCTACGAAAGCATCATAAATAATAAAATGTTTTTGACTAAATTACTGTAAGGCGATAATGGAGAGCGATGTGTCGCGGGTAGGCATCTACATAAATAACAGTGGGGTTGTGAGGGGGAGGGGTGTGATATGGGAGCGGGGTCAGATAGGGGAGAGGTAGGCGGGCGAGTAAGACAGAGGGGGAGAAATAGTCTCGATACGCGACTATGTGCCGAAATTGGGGGAGGGTGAGGGGGGTGAGGTGGTATTGATAGGAGAGGCATATGTGTCTGCTCAGGTGTATTTATGAAGTGATAGCTCGTACTGGAAGAGGATGACACAAGGATATGATTATAACAGATCACAAGGATACTGCACAAGAGGCGATGCATCACTGACATGTCTTAGGTTGGATTTCGAGTAGAACACCTTGTCCCATGTCTATTCAATTCGTCAGGTAAAACTGCCCAATCACCACATAACTAAAAATGATAATATACGTTCATAGCATCAATCACATACGTTAATCTTCCGAGACTAATCGATAACCCGTATTTCTCTTAGTCCCTGATCCGTGTAACCACCGTTTCATTCTGAGGTGACCCGACTTTTTTTTTGACGTATACGGATCTTTACCTTATCCATCAAGGTGACTCTTCATAGCCCCACTATTTACCTCGTTTTTAAATAAAAGTTTATAACGTTTGGGTGAGAAACATGGTTTAGATTTTAAAACTAGAGCGAGGCAAGCGTACTATACGGAGGGCGGGATTTCGGGTCTGGCCGTGGTGTATGTGTTACTGTTGCCGAAGTAGCGTTTAGACCGACTAGTGCTATTACTGTACTGGAGCGTTGGGTGGACGGCGTGGGGGGGGGCGGGGATGGGGGCGTGGTGTGTTAAGGATGGGTTTGGTTTGGGGGTAAAGCGTGGTCGTTGGTTATGGGCAAAGCTCTGTCCGGCTGTGATGGTGACTGTGACATATCAGGGTGATCAGACTGCGTTGAGTACCGTCTTAACTTTTATTGTACATATGCTCTAGAATGTCGGTTGGGAGGGAGGGTCGTAGGGGACGGTGCATGCGCGTGTCGAAGGGAGCGCGAGTGAATAAAATGATCTATAGGGACAAAATTATCCCTATTCGGGTGAGTACGCTCAACTACCCACGGGGCTTCCCGATAAAAACGGATATATGTCCTGTCGAATCTGTTAGGTGGTCCTTTGTCGACACCTGTAAGGCAAGCAATTACTTATATCAATGTATCATGCTATCATTCTTATGTGTTTGTAATATATCTTATGTTTGTCAATATGTAGTATGTTTAATACAAATCTTATGTCTCTCAATATGTAGGTTTACTTTCCGATCAATGCCGAGGATAATCATTGGGTCCTTGTGAAATTACAATAAATATATACTAAATTACAACTAAGATAAATGTCCTAGGAACATTGTGACCAACAACTAAAATAAACGAAACTTATGTAACAAGGTAAACATAAAGGAAATACAACAGATTGTGACAACCAAACGTGAACACTTAAACCAAACGAAACTTAGAGCTTGACGATCCTAAACCTTTACCTAGAGCTTGACGATCCTAAACCTTTACCTTCACCTTCTACCTTCTCAAAGTCGTCCAAAAGAGACTTGCCTTTTAAGTCACTAGGGAAACATTTAGCCTTTAGAGGATTTGGAGATATTAGGTAACATGGTGATGATTGCTCTTTTTTTCCCATGCATGCATCTCTTTCAACGACAAGCCAGAAACCTCTTTGATTATCTTTTGGTGACTTAGAAGTTGTTTCGTCACCTCATCGTCTGTCTCATCAACACACAAGTTCTTTAAATAGTAGTCAGTTACTATGTATTAAGGAAAATGAGCAACAAACACTTCAAGGTGACCATGCAAGTTAGCCATTTCATACATTATTTTTACATCCCTATCATTTTCAACAATAGTCAATCCTTCTTCTAGGCAACAATCGGGTTTACAATAAAACCAATGCCAAATATCCTCGTTGACTTTCTCAACCAACAAATCACACATTTGCTTATAAGACAACTTATTAACCTTAGATATCTTTAATTCTAAAGCATCTCCACCGTAGTTAAATGGGTAAATAAAGAAACAACCATTGTAGAAAATATCTAACACGATTTCATCACATGAATACGAATTCCTGTGTAAAGATTATAAAATAACCAATTAACCAATTAACATTAAAAACCACAAATATTGTAAAGTCAAATAACTAATATTAAAGAACTTACACCCAGTCTCGAAAAACTATATCGCTACAAATTGTTGAGTCTGACCCTTCAGAAGACATCTTGTGCACAAGTTAAAATACCAACAAATTAAATGAGTAGTGTTAAGGTAAATTTGATTGTACGAGGTGAGTTTAAGTTAATGAGTATTATATAATACGAGGTAGTTGTGTAGAATTTAATGTATCCTTAAAAAATAATAAATATATTTAATGTCAATGGTCGAGTAGTCAACTTATCCTTAAAAAATAATAAATATATAAAGTACTTATAGGTTGTTGAGTTTATTTATGTCTATTAATTGTAAAGTTACATACTAACATTTATTAATTGTCAAATCAACGTCTAATTTACTAGTTAAGCAGTTGTCAGTCGAGTAGTCAACGGTCGAGTAGTCAACTTATCCTTAAAAAATAATAAATATATAAAGTACTTATAGGTTGTTGAGTTTATTTATATCTATTAATTGTAAAGTTACTTACTAACATTTATTAATTGTCAAATCAAAGTGTAATTTACTAGTTGAGCAGTTGCCAGTCGAGTAGTCAACGGTCGAGTAGTCAACTTATCCTTAAAAAATAATAAATATATAAAGTACTTATAGGTTGTTGAGTTTATTTATATCTATTAATTGTAAAGTTACTTACTAACATTTATTAATTGTCAAATCAAAGTGTAATTTACTAGTTGAGCAGTTGCCAGTCGAGTAGTCAACGGTCGAGTAGTCAACTTATCCTTAAAAAATAATAAATATATAAAGTACTTATAGGTTGTTGAGTTTATTTGTATCTATTAATTGCAAAGTTACTTACTAACATTTATTAATTGTCAAATGTAATTTACTAGTTGAGCAGTTGCCAGTCGAGTAGTCAACGGTCGAGTAGTCAACTTATCCTTAAAAAATAATAAATATATAAAGTACTTATAGGTTGTTGAGTTTATTTATATCTATTAATTGTAAATTACTTATAGGTTGTTGAGTTTATTTATATCTATTAATTGTAAGGTTACTTAATAACATTTATTAATTGTCAAATCAAAGTGTAATTTACTAGTTGAGCAGTTGCAAGTCGAGTAGTCAACGGTCGAGTAATCAACTTATCCTTAAAAAATAATATATATATAAAGTATGGGAATTGATATTTACACGGATAGTTTTACTTTGTACATGGGAGATTGTTATGATTTGACCTATATACCCTCCCATTTATTAGCTTTTCAACATTTCTTTTATGTGTTATTTAAAGGCAAATGATATGTACACGGATCAAAATGATCTACACACAGAAAGTTTTTACGTCTAGACCATTATGCTCTTTTAGAATTTTTAACCCCTCATCTATTCACCCTAAACGTGGTTTGCTCGTCATTCTCACTTTTCATGCCGCCAGTATACATTCTCCGCTTCCTTCAATGATAATCTCAACCTTGGCTTTCTTAATCAAGCAGGTATATCGGCTATTAATTAATGTTTTTATGAATTAACAATACATTTCTTTTTTCTATTGTATGGGCTAATTATATATATACACACGTACTACATCGAATTGCCTTATGATCTACCGATGTTAGTTGAACTTTTTGACAAAGAACCTGAATGGTATAATAGTATTTTTCTGAATTTTTGAGTTTTTAATAGAATACTTCATGGTATATATAAGATCACAACCCTTGGTGACCTATATATATATTATAGAAATATCAGTGAAGTATCATGCACTTTTTACCCTTTGGACATCATATCATTCATGGACTAAGTTCACTGTGTTTTCATGAAAATTTTAAGTTACATACATGAAACAATGATACATACATGTTTCGGTACTACATGTGTTACATTAACTTTAGAACATTATAACTTGTATACATAATAAGTTTCGGTGTTTTTAGTTTCATTCAACAGATGAACTCGATCGACTTGTCAATGCTTGTATTTTCGAATGAATAACTGTATCTAAGTAGCTCTATATTCTAATCATGTGATGATTTACTCAAGAGAAGTGGATCTTATCGAGATGTACGGGATTTGGAGATAAAAGAAAAAGAAGCACCACATCTTGTCTGATTGAATTCCCATTTTAAATAGGAGGTAAAAAGGGAAGTGACGGTTCTTGGGTATATGAGGTAGCAAACCTGCAACATAACCATGAGCCTTCTACAGAGTTTTCAGGGCATCCATCATTCCGTCGATTAGAACCCGATGATGTAGAAAGTGTCAAAAGCATGACCGTTTCTGGAATCCCCCTAAGACAAATTCTTACTTCTTTACGTCAACAAATTTGCTACATTGCTTGATGAGTTACGTTCCAAGTATCAAGTGTGGCCTCTACACAAGAAAGATTATGCTATCTCAATAATTACTAAGCTCGTAAATGAACAAGATATATTATTTGAGTCGGTGATTCAACGACCAAAGGGAAGACCTCCAAAGGCCAAAAAGAAAAGAGGAATAACCTCTACAACAAGAGATACTTCAAGATTTGAGTACGTGGAATGATCGAACACACTTAATCCCTCAATTTCTAATCATGAAGAGAACCTAATTGATTTGAACGCATATTCCACAAGTTCTAATCATGAAGACAATCTAATGGATCAAGTCTACTTTGTTGTGTTATTTGTTTTTTTCTGGTCAAAGAAGTAAATTGTTGCATTTGTTACGAATTTCTTTTGAAACTTTTCAATTAAATGTTCCAATGTTTTTTGTCGGATTCGTTTATACAGTTATGTGATCTTGCGACATTGCTTATATCATTTCTTATGAAAGATACTCCAACTTACTTGACTACTTATGAACACTTTTATAGTGACCCATTGTATAGCAATGATGTATCTTTTAAGACTGCAACTTATTTTTGATGACTTAAAATAGTTACTTAACTTACAGCTTAGGTTTGATCTTTGCAACACCCAAAATAAAGGCATCATAAACAATTGATAAATAAATTAATATGATAAAGTGGAGACCGGTTAATTGGGGTCAAAGAAACTAATCAAACGGCTGAGGAAATAGTCAGTTGCAAATTCGAAGGAAGAAAGGTAAATTAACTAGCTGAGGGTATAATAGTTTTATATCTATTAAATGTAAAGTTACTTACTAACATTTATTAATTGTCAAATCAAAGTGTAATTTACTAGTTGAGCAGTTGCTAGTCGAGTAGTCAACAGTCGAGTAGTTACATTTACCTATATATACAAACAAATGGTTTGTAAGCTGAATTATTAATACAAAAAATGGGTGAATCAAGTGATGAAATTAGTTTATATTTCGTTTATGAATAAATGACTTTTGGTGTTACACTAAGAAAAGATATTAGTTACAATGAACTACTTTCTTATGTGAAGAAAAAGTTCAACTTGAACGATACGTGCGATGTCATGATAACTTATAAGGTTGGTACTAGGTTCGTCCACATAGTAGATGAGGATGATGTCAGATTTTTCATCAGGAAATTTAGCAACTTCAAAGGTACGACTCAAACTCTTTTTTTAAAAACGATTGAGAAATGCTTAAATTCAAAACCTTCTACTTCTATGAATTGTGATATCGATATTAAAGTGCCTTTATTTACTAAAAATGAAACGTTTGAAAATAATGAGGCAGCCGACATGTATGAACCTCTTTGGTAAAAAAATACATTAAAATACATCCCTACTCCACCAAATCCGCAACCCATTATCAAACCCACAAGAGACACAAGAACACATGCCGCTCGTATTTTGAAAAAGGGTGATAGATTTGATAGCAAAGAATTATGTATGTATGAAATTGATTATAAATCTCTTTTAGACGGTTATCGGTTTAAGACTAGAAAATCGGATACAACACGATATGATGTAATTTGTAGGAATGATGATTGCAATTGGAAAATAATATCAAGTAAGTGCAAAGGTAGTAGTAAATGGGAATTAGGAACCGTACACGACCATCACACTTGTCCTAAAACACAAATAGGTATGCATCATCGTAATGCTACAGCAAAATTGTTGGGTCGTTTACTAGAACCTAAGTTCAAAGATAACACTAGAATCTACAAGGGAAAGGACATAAAAACAAGACATATACACAGACATGAACATTGATATAAGTTATAAACAAGCATGGAGAGCAAAGAATGTTGTGTTGGAATATATTTCGGGTTTCCCAATGGCATCTTTTGCACAGTTACCTTATTATTGTCATAATTTAGAGTTGACAAATGACGGTACTGTTACACACATTGAGACTGATGACGAAGATCGTTTTAAGATGGTTTTTATTGCTTTTGGTGTTGTGGTAAGTATTTATATAATAACTGTTAATGAAATATTTTTTAATTGTAATTTGTCATTAACTAATTGTGCCTTATTTAATTAGATTTGGAGCTTTAAATACCATATGCGACCGTTGATAATAATTGATGCAGCACATCTTAAAGGCAGATACGAAGGCACAAATATGTTATCAGTTGGAATAGATGGCAACAATCAGATTATACCAATTGCCACCGGTGTGTCTCAAGGTGAAATTGTTCCTTCATGGACATGGTTTTTGTCGAAGTTGAAAGAATGTATAGGAGAAATTCCAAATTTGACTATCATATCTGATAGACATGCGGCAATCTTATCGTCTTGTGAAGCTGTATTTCCAAATGTATTTCATGGTTATTGTTGTAGGCATTTGATGATGAATTTCAAATTGAAGAGTATTAAGATGCAGTGTGTATTCTGGAAGATGTGCAAAGCTTACACTGTTGAAGATTTTAGAATGGCAATAAATGAACTTCGATCAAAAAGACCAGATGTATATGAGAAGTTGATTGAAGCGGGTGTTGAAAGGTGGTATAGGGCATATTACCCTCTTGATCGTTATAATTACACGACGTCTAACTCAGCTGAGTAAATCAATAGTTTAACAAGAGATGTCAGAAAAGTTCCGATTACAAACCTAATGGAGTGGTACAGAAAGCTTGTGCAAGGATGGTATTGTGAACGTCAGGAAAAATATAAATGTACGTATTTAATAAGTTAATTTCACTATAGTCAAGTCATAGTCATATTAAGTTGTTTGTATTGATTTTTTTATTTATTTAGATGGACCATTGGATGAACTGAGTGATTAGGCTAAAGCAAAAATTAGAAAAAGAATGCAAAAGAGCCTTAATTGGGTTGTTGTTGGAATTGTTGTTGGCAGAGTTTACGAAGTAGATGATCGTTGAAGGATACAAACTGTGAAGTTATGTAATGGTACATGCACATGTCGCAAATGGCAAGTTTCGGGGTTGCCTTGTGGTCATGTTTTAGCTATATGTAGAGTTATTGGATTAACAGATTGCCATTGTTTGGCGAAAGGATGGTTTATGAGAATTACTCTTAAAGGTACTTACCAAGAGTTGGTATATCCTGTGAGAGAAGTTTCTAGTTGGCAAATATCTAATTAACTGCCTGTTGTTAAGCCACCGCATATGGATAAGCAACCATCTGGTAGACCAAAGAGCACGAAACGTATTAGATCTCAAGGTGAGGAACCGGTTACAGTCAGATGTGGAAGGTGCGGGGCGCATGGTCACAACTGACAAGGGCGTAGGGAAACTATTTCATACACAAAAAGTAAGTTATTTATAATTATTTGAAATCTTATTACTTAGGGCTGCTATTATTACTTCAATAACTCGTTAACACATTTTTTAGGAAAGGACATATCCTAGAGGAAGCTCACAGTAAGCAGATGACTACTTACCGTAATCAATGTCGTGGTCTTTCGATGCTGTCAACTTGGATGACCCTTGATGCAGCATATTTTATGTTTTTAAATGAATGAAAAGACAACAATGTAATAAATTTACGATTTCTTGGTTGACACCTACTAGAATGACATTGTTCTATTTTTTCCATCACAAATTGTCTTAAGCGAATTTACACAAAAGGAAATAGGTTCTGACCTGTACAACAGGTGCAAATAGTTTCCAAAAGACACACAAGCAACTTGATAATAGTTTCCAAAAGAGACAGACAAGTTTGATACACAAACTAAGATGGACAGATGATCTTGTGCTCGAAATAAAATTTGACCATTTTTTATCGATAAGCCAAGGCCATCTGGATTGGATCTTCAACCGCTAAAGGGATCCTGGTATGCGTTTAATTACACATACCTTTGACCATTAAAAACAAGCTTAAATGACTAAAAACGTACCAAAAATACATTGTATTTGTATGTTTTGCATTCGTATTGTGCAGGAAACGGATATCCAAGAAAAGGACAAAGTCAAAGCCAAAAACAAGCACGAGAATAGAAAGAGCATAAAGAGAAGTCAAAATCAGAGCCCAAAGTCAAGTCAAAAGCAAAAAAGTCAACAAAAGTCAACCCCGTGAAGTAGCATTGGAAAAAGCATCGAAAACCGAACCCGAAAACCTAAATTGTCAAAAGTGGGCTCACCCGTACCCACCTAGTGGGCCTGGGTCAACCCACTTATATACAAAAGCCTTTTATAGACCCATAACCAAAACCCTTGTACCAGGCCCAACAATAAGCCCATTCCCAAAAACAGCCGTTAGGCCCTAACCCTTTTAAACATTAACTTCGTTAGTCCCATGGACTAACCTTGCAAATACACATATATACCTCAGGGACCTATTCTGCCAAACCATCAAAACTTATACACCACAAGGACTGAATTTGCAAATACGTATATAACATTGAGGGGCCATTTTTTCCCAATCCCAAAACATCACCCCTGCTCACACTTAAACAAACTTCCTGCCAGAACCCTCCTTCCTTCCTTGTCCCTTTCCCAACCTCGAACACTGCTCACATCCCTCCAAAACCATCACCACCACCCTTCCCCAACCCCACATGGCCTCTTGCCACCTTAGCAATCCCCAATTACCCCATTGGTGGACAGAAACAACAAGAAATTTAAGGGCTATGATCTAAGACCTTGGGCTCTACTCAAATTGGAAAGCCAAGATTACTTTGAGCTTATACTCACATAACAAACACACATCCTCAAACCTCTCAGCAAACAAACACAACTAGAAGAAGACAAAGACCAAAGAGAGGGTAAGCTCTGAGACGTTTTCTATATAATAGGTTCATGTGTAAGCCATTTAGCAAGTAGTTAAGTAATTTTTTTTAGTAGCTTAACCTAGTATAACTTAGCTTATTGTACTTTTCTTTTAAATCTTGTAATGTTTTTAAGTTAATGAAATTTAAAGTTAGTTTTTTTTAATCTGTCTAAGTTTATTTGTGTTCAAAAGTTTTTCACAAGCCCTTATAAGCACTCATTTAAGCATTTTATTAATCTGTTTAAGTCAAATGTTAAACACTTAAGGAAATTTTATAAAAAAATCCACCATTTAAATTACCTCAGCAATATTGGATGATAAGCTAATCTTGGAAGAGCTTATAGACCTACTAGCTTGTCTTTTTGACAAGCTAGAGCTTGTAGAATACTCTATTTTTCCCTGTTTTGAGCAAGGGCTTGGTAAGTCTTACTTTTAAATTTTTGCTTATTTCTACTGTAGCTGAGCTTATTGTTGCTTATTTTGTGCTTATTCCTGCTCTTAGTTGCTTATTTATGTTATTTGTTACTTGTTTATTCTTTTTATTAGTTCTTATGTCCTTTATTTAAGTCTTTGCTTAAAACTACCATATTTGCCTTCAACTGCTTATTTTTTTATCTGCTTATTTTACTGCTTATTTGTGGTTTCTATTTACTCATATATGCTTAACACTGCATGTTCAATATCTATTTTTCAAAAATCTTGATTAAAACTCTCTAAACTAGTTTAAAATTTTGCTTTTAAACTCTTAAACGGGTGTTTGGGATAACCTATAAAATGGGTCAGTTTGTGTGAAAAGCATTATGGGTCATTTGGCTAACTTTAAACAGCCTTTTTAAGTTGATATTAATAAGTTTTAAAAACTTTTTAGGTCTCAAAGT
>BQNB010030208.1:19894-40557 GCA_026074375.1 Tanacetum coccineum
TTGGTCAAGTATTTTTATTATTCAAAAATGATGATGTAATAAAAAATAATATTGAGATATTTTTAAGGGAAAGATAGATTTTTGTTAAAATAAATATCATTGTGCAATTTTGTTTGATCATGTTATTTTGTAACATGATTTCATATTTCATATTGCATCAAGGGCCGAGCATAATAAAGATGTTTTCGATCAAATCAGTTTTCGGTCCGATCTGACCGCAATCAAGCCTACTCATGCGGATATATATAAATCAATGAAGTTTTGGGTCCAGCACTGCTAGGTGCCAGGGTCAATACCCAAGCCTATATAAAAGATTTGTTTGATAATACTTATTTTTTCCAACAAAAATTTTCTAACCAAAAAAAAAAAAAAAAAAAATACAACTATAACTTATTCGCAACAAATTGCCTATGATTGTCTATAGATCTCTTTAAACCAAATTATTAATATTGAGTCTCAATCAAGACTAAAGTTAGAAATGAAAAAAATATAGTTGATCATTTAATCATGTCAAACACACGAGTGTTACAAAAGAAATATCTTTTTTCCTAAACACTCACAAATTATGTCAAGAACATCCAAGAAGAATTAGAAAAAAAAGTTGGGTGACTCTTGGTACCCCCGCTCACAAAAAGTACGGATGTTCCGTACTGTGGAAATTAGAATGCGGGTTGAATAGTTTACAAGTTCTTTAGCATTTTAAAAGTTTACTTTCACAAATGTTTAGATCCGAGTTATATGTTTAACAAAATCACAATATGAACAAGCAATAACTATCTAAACTAGAACTAGACAACAACAATAATAATGTAAAGCGATAAGGATAGAAACAACCAAACCAAAGACACCAAGATTTTATGTGGTTCGGAGGACTACGAAGCACCCTTCGAATCTTCGCCCTCTAATAAAACATTACTCCTTTCCACTCCCCTCGAGTATTCGACTCGAGGATTTCACCTATGTTCAAACAAGCTTTTCCCTTTAGGCGAGAAAACCGTTTACCCACGTCGTCTTACGTTTATTTTATTCCCTTCCGACACTAACAAAATGTCGAGTTCCTAAACTTAGCTATAACCAATCTAACCACTTCACGAAGATATACAACACTCACAAGATCTAACACTATCGAAATCTACACAATATCCCCGAATTACTTACAAACCAAACCAAATGCACACAAGAAAATACAATAGAGATTTATAACTTAAAAGAAAAGAGATAATCACTAATCAAACACTTCGTTCTTACGAATATCGAGTGTTCTTCTCTTTAGCACTTGATAGAGAGAAAATAGAGAGATGAAGAAGATAAGAAAGATCAACATTGAAAACAAGATCTAAGTTATGTTAGTGATCAAGATTATTTAATGAGAAAAGAAGTTTTAGAGAAGAGACACAAAGAGAAACAGAAAAATTTCATGCAACGCAGGACTACATTCAGCCAGGGCCGGCCAATTATTTATAGACAAATGAGAATTTATAAACAACAAACTGATCACAGAGGCGGTCCCCCGGTGGTCCCATATAATAAAAGTGTGGACCGACAAGGCCTATAAGGGGGCTGCACCTAAAGAACTCTTGCTCAAATTTTTTGTCATTTTGTGGGGAATGTAGTATATGGATATAGACAGCTCGTATTAAAGGGGGAAAAAATATGAATTTCAAATTTTATGATTTTTAAATAAAACTATATCTTTAATTATAAATATTTTTGTATTATTAATTTTTGTGAAAATCCTTTTTAAAAATGTATAGTTTGAGAGAAAAATATTTTCTTGATCCTAATCAATTGCTTAATGATGTTACGTTTGTTCTTAACCTTTAAGTGATCACTAATTCTTAGAAATTGAAAATTTATTTTTTACACTTAATAAAATAATTTGTAAAAAAAACAGTTTTAATTTTAATCGAAAACGATTTTTATTTTACATTTTGATATTAATCATAACCGTTGAGAGGAGTCGAAAAAATAAATATATAAAAGTAAACGTTTTTTAGACATTATTCTGTTATTAACAATATCCCACCTTTTTGAATGATGACTAAATATAACTCATTTGTATAAAATTAAATAGTTACAACATTATTTAATGAGTTTTGTTTCCATTTCTCCTCTTTTTCTCCTCCTTTTTGTCGAATTCAAAAAGGATGATCGTCGAGTTGTTGTAGGAAGAAAGAAAGCGACGATATCAAGACTCCCCCTTGATGTATGCTCCCCCCAGTGTTCGAAAGTATAAGCACACCAAGGGATCGATCTGTATTAATAAACGAAAATTGTTTTGCTACAAAACAAAGTTAGGAGTACAAGTGCAAGACAAATATCTTTTTAATGTAACACATTATATTTTAGTCACCAAAGGTAGAGTTTCATTTAAACAACAAGAAACTCATACAAATAGCAAATGCAATCAATACATTAAAACTAGATCTAATACGAGCTAAGACAAATTCATACAACATTTGTATGAATCATTACAATAGATAGTAGATAATTATAAATTCATTAATAAAAGAGCAATAGATCTACACATAGTTAATTCCTTGAAAAGGTAGAGAGATGCCGATAAATATCAAAAAGATGAAAGATCAATTATTTAGGGAGATTAATCATATAAGAATGATTAATTAAAAAGGGAAAAAGAAAGGGTTGGTGAAACATGATTTGGAGGAATACGGGTTGGAGGGATGGGACGGGTTAGAAAAAAAAGAAAAGGTGAATGGAAATTGAATTTTTATTTCTCAAGGAGTGAAATATAGGTCTAGAAAACTTGCAACAATGACAAAAACTTTGAGTGAAATTCAAATTTGAGAGCATGAGAAGGAGGATTGACATATTGTTATATGTGGTGGTGAAGGTGGTGCAATGAATGTACATTGATTGCATGGATGGATTTGTGTGTGAATCAAGAACGGTAAGAAATGTTTGTGGAGTTTTGGTTATCCATTTGATCTCTTAAAAGGGATTTGTATTATGTGGTAGAATGGAGATTGATAGTAGACATCTAGTAGGAAGAGTGAGGTGAGTCAATTTTTGGAAAGGAAGGTGAATGATTTTTTGGAGTGAAATGTTTTTTGGCGTTTCCCCATACTTGCTAAAAACGAAAACACCGACATTCTTACTTGGTTTTCACTAGAGAAGTTGGAATGGTGGCTTGAGCAAGACATTGATAAAGAAGAAGAGAGATTTAAGGGTGATGAGGATGATGGTGAAGTATGGAAGTTGGGTGATTAAATAATGAGGAAGATTGGATAAAATGGCAAAGCATGGTTTAAGAAGAAGAGGGTGTCAAATATGGTTTAGCCAAATAGGGAAACGACAGCTTGAAGATGTAGGTAGGAGGGTCAAGATACAAAAAAGAGGTAAACTCGAAAAAAAAAATTCCCCCTAGTGGCGGTCCCATATCACCAGGCGGTCCCAAATATATTGGGGGGCCGCCGGGTATATAAGGGAGCCATTTTCTGGAAGCAGGAAAATTTCCAGTTTTCCTTTTTTCTTAAGTCCAGTGATTTTGGCCTCTACCAACTTCAAGAATCAACTAGTTCAAGCAGTAATATGTAGTTCTATTCTAACATACAAATCATTTAGCAAGTAGTGGCATTTTTCTCATCTCATATTCATAAAATTTGCTAGTCATAGAAAGTTGATAGAATGGAGAAAATTATCCAAGTCAAATGCAAATGACATTTGCCATTCCTAGTCCTAATAATAGAAAGATATAAGGTATTAAGCAAGAGAGATGATAATAATAATAATAATAATAATGTCATTGTAGTTTTGACAACATGTTCATTTTTGTTTTCCACCCATCATGTTCTTAAGAGCTTGTCCAATTGACCTTAACCCTTCCCGGTGAGCATCTCTTTGTTGAGTTTGAAGATTAATAGTTTCGGAGAGATTGGTGTTCAAATAATGACTTTCACGAGGAGGGTTTTGATGGACTCTAGAGACATCATTTGACGAGGAAGAGATGTTTTGAGACAGAGAGAAAGGATTGGAATGAAAAGATTCATCATCATTTTCATCAATGGGATCATCTAACGGATGAGATAAGGATGGATGATTTAGAGTGGTGGAGGAGGAGCTAGCATTTGACTCGCGAGGTCTTTTCTTGCCATGATCTGATCGCGTCTTTCTCTCATAATGAGGAGCGAGGGGACGCATGACTCGATCATGTGAGATGTAACGATCAATTGCTAGCTCGGGAAAGACGGACACAACATGTTTGAACAATCTAGTCAAAAGCATTCCATAAGGTTTTTCTTATAGCTTATTAATTTATGTATCAAGTTTTACTATTTATTTTATGCTGACTATACCTAAAAACAACACTCTAACGGGCAGTGTACCCGGTCAATTGTAGTTTCGTTGGTAAGTAGGGTGTCAATCACTAAGAGCGAGAGCGTTAATTCCAAATTCTATTAGTATTTTAGTTATCTAAGTTAAACCTAAAACTAATGCAAAAAGGGGGGTTTTAGCCTGAGAGACTAACATGGTTTTGTGTATCTAACCTAAGGTTTTGATGACAAGTAAAGCAATAAACACACACAAGAAGCCAAACAAACCTCTTTTATGTGATAAGTTGTTCTTCTACAGTTTCTAAACCTCTTTGTAGGTCCAGTCCTAGATAGATCTTCAAGCCTGTTAAGGTTGTAGAGCACTTATGTAATCACAAGCAACTCTAAGAGAGACTCTAACAAATTAAACTATTGTTTACGCGGAATATAAATAAATCTGTCACACATTAACGCATCGCATAAAGGCATCCTTATGTTGATTATAATCTTTCTTAGGATCTAAGTAATGGTGCTCTTACTAAACCCTAGCTCATCGAGACTTTACCCACTTACTGCTTAACGGCGATTTAATACCTAGGTAGTCTACGTCCGAGTCTTACCATGGAATAATAACGTACTCGGTGAAACCAAGACCACCTTATGGCTCAACTAACTCACTAAACTAAAGGCAAGGATAGGTCAATATTTGTGATCCTATGATTCTCGATATATAAATTACAATATGGAGAGCTATCCCAGACTCTTAGCCTACGCCCAAACAACACTGAAGTTGCAGCGCATTAAATATGTAGGACTAGACCTAGTTGAATGATAGGTCGCATACTTAAGCACGTAAACAAGTATAAAATTTATAAACAAAATCAATAATCAACGATAAATTAAAGCATCAATTAAACACAACCAAACATTAAACCTTCATAAACATGGATGATACCTAAAGGTATCAGCCGTACCTAAAGGTATCAGCCGATAGTCATTGTAAAAATACATACGGTTTGATATATGAACGATTAAAATAAAGAAACCTTAATCGAACGCGTATTTTGTTGCGCGAAGATTACAAGAGTTTTCCTATTATCTTGAGGCTCTTATCTTGACCTTTTTTATGCTCCTTTATTCGTCTCTTGGTCGACTTGGTGGTTTAAGGATTCACTTGCAAACCTAAAACTGAGTTTAGGGTCGTTTATATATAGTGGTCTGGAAGTCGGTTCGATACGGCGTATCCAAGGAGTTGGATACGGCGTATTGAGGATTTCTTAGAGTAGGGAGGGACCACAGCTTGATAGATCTTCCAGAGATCTTATATTCATTCCATATCTAGAATACGGCGTATAGTTCTCTCTAGATACGGCCGTATTGGAGCTTTATCATCTTGTTCTTGGTGAGTCCAGCACGGATACGCCATAACTTCCTTGATGGATTACGGCGTATTTTGGACTTTAGAATAGTAATCTATAAATATCTTATTTAAGCTCCAGAATGCCCCTTTGCTATCTTTCACCATTACTCCATAAATTACTCAATTCTCAAATATAAACAATTAATAAACAACTTTTTTGCAATAACCTATCTAAAATGGGTTAATAACAGGATAAAAGATGCTATAAAATTAGACGTTATTTGATGTCATCAAATATCCCCCACTTGAATCTACTTTGTCCAGCAAAAGTAGCCTTTAGAAGTTTATAAAAATGTATCCCTAAGGATATTTTCCGTTAAAGCATTTATTTGATCTATTACAAATACGCAACCAAACACCTTACGAAATAGGAAGATGAAAACACTCAACTAATCTATGTGGTAACATGTAATTAATTCGCTCAATTGCTCGGTCGTGACGAGTATTCTATTATAAGCTTGGCAAGGATACACATCTCCATCGCTAAAGCTAAGGAGTAACAAGTTTATAAAGGTAAATATGGGTTTTTGTATGGAAAGGCTTTCGGTTGATCATTCTACAATCTTTCACCAGAACTACCACTCCAACAAGGCAGCTGAAGCACACATACATGGCCGTAACGATGGAATAGACATGTGTGTTCGATCACATCCCCATTCGAATTTAACCAACGGTTAGGATGAAGAATGATATAGGGTAGGAACCTTCTAACTTTCACCAAAAGTCATAAACCAACGAGGCAGCTGAGACACGCATACATGGCCGTAACGACGAAATAGACATACACGCTCGTACACATCCTCATTCGCGTAAAACCAGCGGCTAATCATTAGGTGAGAGGGAAGTAAATTGTTGTTTAAATAAAAAATCAAGAAACAAATAATTTAAGACCTTAAGATTACAAGTTGCTAGCATGAAAACTTTTTTTCCCGCGACCGTGTACTAAGAAAAAGACACAACTATTTACAGACGTCTTGATCATAGATCAAAAACAACAACCTAAGTTGGCGTTCCCATAACGGTCAACTTCCCAATCATCCCATAACTTTACATACTCTACAAGGCAAGTAGCGATATCTTCCACTTTGTACAATACTTTACATCGTTGATTCTTCTGAACGTGTCAACGAATAATCGATCCTTCGTGTAATTCCTTCGGTAATTGCGAAACGATTATCTTCAAACTTTCTTTCTTACTCTTTTTTCCCCTTTTTTTTGATTTTTTTGCTAACTATTCTTCAAATCTCGGTGTAGTTTTAACAACTTCACGATCATAATAATTCTGAATAATTCCTTTGGTAGTTCTTCGTTCTTCGGACTCACCATTAATTGTGATGGTAGTAAAATCACATGAGCTTTGACTACTAATATACATTCCCATTTGCAATGTGTAAATTTCCAACCGCAACAAAGATAGAAAATGATACAAGACTTGGGGAAATACAAACTTTACACTTTAAGCAACTAGCAACTGTAAATTAAACTTAATCTAACAGGGTAGGTTAAGGTGTAAGGGTGTAACGAAACAAATAGTTGGTGTAAATTCTTAAAGGATTGACTCTACGGGTTATTTTAGGTGGATCTTCATTCTAAAGATGAAGAGTGAAAAGGGTTTAAACGGAGTTTACCTAACTGGAGTAGTAAGTATTAAGAAACATGTAAAGTCGATTTGGGGTAATCACTAAATTTACCATTAAACAAGTACACCATCGAAATCCATAGTACTAATCAATGCGGTCTCGAGTGATATACCAAGCCAAAGTACTAAATCTACATACAATCACCCGTCACACTCATATTTCTGTAGAATTTGTAAACCATTTGGAAAGGAAAGGCTAAATCACACAATATCTAACAAGGGTTAGTGTAGTTGAGGGATTGTAACAGTAAATTTCACAAAAAGAAAGCTTAAATTTTTTTTAACATTTGCGCAAAGTTTGAAGTATTTTAATGGTGAAAAGTAGACCAGTAAACATTCAAATTCCATCCACCCCCACTTAATTATACAAAGTCCCTCGTTGTACTATAAAACAATAAATAACTGAATAAAAAAGAATTTAGATGAGAAACTCCCCTGAAATTTGCTCGTAGATTCTTCAAATTAATTTGCGTTTATGAGCAAGATCGTGTGTTGAACAGCCGTCTTGAGGTTTCAAGACTCCAACACTTCAAGATTTCCAGATATGTAAATTCTCCACCAATATTCATCGATATTTCTTTCATGAGGTCCTGCGTAAATTCTCAGAAAACAAATGCAATTCTATCTCCGTGTATTCGTTTGGTTAGACTCAAAATAAATACCTGAAACTGTATAGGAAGTCGATACGCCGTATCCATTCCCCAGGATACGTCGTATTGATACCTGTATACGTTGTATTCATTTAATGAATACGTCGTATAGACTGTGCTGAAAATAAAGACTGGATAACGTCCAAATAGTCAATACGTCGTATCCATAGGGTTTGGATACGCCGTATAGACAGTCTGGGAAGACAGACTCGATAAAAATTGAAAATGCATTTCGGGTTGTCTCCCGGCAAGCACTTTTGTTTACAGAAAAGTTTTAAGTTAGACTTGCCCCAATTTAATCCTATCCTTATAAAACAATTTGAAGTCGAACGGGATGCCAAATGGCACATACAAATTCTTGATTAGGAAAATGAATGACATCCCTTCGTTAAGATGATTCCAAGTCATGATATTAAGATTTAACCCCATGATAAAAGTTTTAGTTTTGAAAATTTTATTAGATGTATCATGACTTATTTCCAAAAGCTTATTTGACCCATGTGCGTAGGCACCAACATCGGTATTTATTACATCAGGTAATGGTTTGACAGATAAATCCCTCGAAGAGTGTTCAATATCGACTTTATCATCATCATTGTCCTTATCCGATTTTGAATCATTGGGAAAAATTACTTTAAAAGGAAATAGATCATTAAAGTTTAAAACGTTTTGTTCTTTTTCATCACATTCGGTGAATTATGTTTCATCTTTTAAATCAAATTCATCGATATGTTGAGGACTTAAAGTCGGTTCAGTTAATAAATCTGATTTAGACGTTTGAGCATCATTGTAAACAATGGCTGGAAATTCGTTCTTAAAATCTTTAAAGAAGTCTAAATCATCTAATTTAGAAGTTTGAGCATCATTGTAAACAATGGCTGGAAATTCATTCTCAAGATCATTAAAGAATTCTAAATCATCAAAACAACTGACTGTAGGCTCGAGTGATGGAAGTGAAGGCATATTGTCTTTTTCATTATCATTTTCCGAATCCGTTTTTAAATCATTGACAGAAATTATTTTATGAGAAAACGAATTTTTATCGAAAATTATCGTGTAATCTTCATCGTCGAATTCGTCAAACGATATTCTAAAGTCGATTTCATCATTAAGAGAACTTACCGTAGGTTCACAAGAAAGTGTTTTTGAAGATACCTCGTCATTAAGGGCTATAGCTGGGAATTCGGTTTCAACGGATCTGAGGTCATGAACGTCTTCATTATCCCAGATCTTACCATACGTAGCAGTTTTCCAGGTATACACTTTCCCACGTCTACAAGCTTTTTCTTCCTCAAGCCTGATATGCTCCTCCATAGTTATGTTGGGGTCTTCTATAATAATTTGTAATGAATTCGCTAGAAAAGAAAACTGTCAAATAGCTTAATACGCCGTATTCAGTATGAATGAATACGCCGTATTGATGAAATACCTGTATTGGTTTTGAAAAAAATCATCCGACGTAACCAATTAATTGAATACGCCGTATTGGTTTGAAAAAAAAATTACAGCGTACTTTGAATAATGCAGGAAAACACACAATATGCAAAATATACAATGCAGAAAATTAAACACACAAAACAAACACACAAATATGCAAACTAATCTAAACTAAACTAAAACACTAATAAGAACAAGAATTAAACAACTTCACTCCCGACACAAAAAACAGAAGCGGCCAAAAACTTGATGTGAGGTAAGGTTCGTTGTGTAGGTGTTATTTTATCTATCAAGTTTTACTATTTATTTTATGCCGACTATACCTAAAAACAACAATTTAACGGGCAGTGTACCCGGTCAATTGTAGTTTCGTTGGTAAGTAGGGTGTCGATCACTGAGAGCGAAAGCGTTAATTCCTAATTCTATCAGTATTTTAGTTATCTAAGTTAAACCTAAAATTAATGCAAAAGGGAGACTGGCACGGTTTTGTGTATCTAACCTAAGGTTTTGATGACAAGTAAAGCAATAAACACACACAAGAAGACAAACAAAAGATAGAGAAGCGGTCGAGAACTAATGTAAGGAAAACGTATCAACCATGAATAATCCGATAAAACGCAGGTTTGTTTATTTAGTGCAATGATTGTCTTATCTCGAAGGGCATATTATTCCTAGACTTAGGCGGTACTTATACTAAGACTAGACACCTAATTTTTTGTCACAATTAAGACCAACACATAAACCTTCCTTATGTTGATTAAAATCTATCTAAGAACCTAAGTAAAGGTGATCTTACTAACTCTAGCCTCCATTGAGATGTACCCACTACTGCTTAACGGCGATTAAATACAGATAGTCCACTGTCCGATTCCTTACCCAATGGAATTAGAACGTACTCCGTGATTAACAAGGTCCCGTTCCGGCTCAAAAAGCTCACTAAACTAAGGCAAAAGATAGGTCAAAATTTGTGATCCTATGATTCTAGATATATAAATTGCAATATGGAGAGCTAATCCCGTACTCCATTAGCAAACTCCCAAACAACATCTAAAGATGCCCGCATTAAATATGTAGGACTAGACCAGTTGAATGAAAGGTCGCAAACTTAACACGAAAACGAATATAAATTGATAAACCAAAACCAAATCAACGATTAAATATAAGCCATCGAGATAAAACAAACCAAACATTAGATCTTTCATAAACAGGCATGATACCTAAAGGTATCAGCCTATATCCCCCACCCCCCCCATTGTAAACAAATACACACGGTTTGAGATATATGAACGATTAAAGTAAAGAAACCTCCGATCGAACGCCAGTATTCCGGTTGCGTCGAAGATTCACAAGAGTTTTTCCTATGAACGAGGCCTATACTGACCTTCTATGCTCTTCTGATCGTCTCTTGGTCGACTTGGTGGTTTAGGGATTCACTTGCATACCTAAAATTGAGTTTAGGGTCGTCTATTTATAGTGTTTGGAACCGCGTCGATACGCCGTATCCATCCATGTGGGATACGGCGTATTGGGGATTTCTTAGAGTAAGGACCACGTTTGATATCTTCCAGAATCTTCGTGTATAATAAACATTGAATACGACATATTGAAGTTCATGAATACAGCGTATTGAGGCTTCTAGATACGGCGTATTAGTCTTTATGTCTTCGTGGTTTCTTGTGAAGTATAGGCACAGATACGCCGTATCTTCCTTGATGGATACGGCGTATTGGTCTTTAGAATAGTAATCTTCAAAATATCTTCATTTAAGCTCCAGAATTCGCGCCTTTTGTTATGTTTCACCAATTACTCCAAAATTACTGCAATTCTCAAATATAAACGATTAAGTAACAATTCTTTGCAATAACTATACAAAATGGGTTAATATCGTGGGATAAATGATTCTATAAAATAGACGTTATTTGATGTCATCAGGCGTTACACCAAAACTTTTGTGGTAACGATTGCTCGTTCAACATAGTCCTACTCATTTCTTGAAGTTTCCTATTTTTCCTTTCGGCCACGCCATTTGATTGAGGAGTGCGTGGAGCCGAGAAGTTATGTGTAATACCTTTGGCATTACAAAACTCTCCAAATTGCACCTCATTATCAAATTCTCTACCGTGGTCGGTTCTTATTGACACTATAGAACAACCTAGTTGGTTTTGGATTTTCCTACTAAATATTTCGAATTGATCGAAAGCTTCGGTTTTATCCTTAAGGAATCAAGTCCAAGTATACCTAGAGTAGTCATCTACTATGACTAAGGTGTAACGGTTTCCTCCGTAACTCCGTACGGCGGATGTACCGAAGAGATCCATATGAAGAAGTTCTAAGCATCTAGTCGTTGAGACTATATTCTTAGCTGTGTGACTAGCGTGAGCTTGTTTTCCCATTTTTCAAGCATCAAAAAAATGTTGATCAAACTTAAACTTAGGTAGGTTTCTAACTAGTTCCTTAGATGCTAACGATTGAATGAGACACATATTAGCGTGACCTAATCTTCTATGCCACAAAGTAGAATTTTCATCAATCGTTGCAAGACAAATTTTGTCTTTAGGCTTATTTCCTAACTTCATCACATATAAGCCTTTCTTCCTAATACCTCTACCTATGACTTTACCGTTCTTAGTAATTTCACTATCATGTTCAGAGAAAGTTACTCTACACTTATTATCACATATTTGTCCTATACTTAACAAGTTAAATCCTAAGTTATCAACATGTTCTACATTATCTATATTGAGAGAGTCATTAGAAATCGTACCTTTGCTAATGATGTTACCGCGAAGATTACTACCAAAATGACGTTACCTTCATTGTATGCCTTGTAAGTGGAGAAAAGCTTTCGGTTACCCGACATATGTTTAGAGCATCCGCTATCTTTAATCCATTCGTCGGGTTCCAAGTCGACTCCAAGGCATATCTATTTATATAAGACAATAACTCAAACATTTGGTCCCCAATATCTCATGGGTCCAAAGTTGTTAGTGCTAAGCATCCCTTGCATTTGATGCAATTGGTTGGGATGTAGAAATGGAAGACACATTTCCCATGGCATATAACTTTGACGAGGAAAGTTGTTCCAAGTTACGGAAAAGCCATGAGGTTGGTTTTGTCGACCAACGTTCTTTTTTGGTTACGGTGTTTTGGCACGAGGATAATTATTATTGACTCTTCTAGGAGGTGGAGTTTTTGATCTAAAGTTTGGTTTTGAAAATCCAACTCTGGGTTTTGACAGAGGCTTATAGAATTGTTTAACTTCATTGTCACTAGCAACGGGAACTTTGGCTTTGTTTACAATTATGTGTTTTGGTCTAGGACCCAAAATAGATTTTTGAAAAGACACACTTTTCTCAGATCCAGGCGTTGCTGGTGGCGGTCCCATAATTATTTTGGGGGCCGCCCATATTTATGGGACCTCCATCAGAGGACACCTTTTTCTGAGCTTTCACAAATTTTATTTCCTTAGTTCCACTAGATGATGCTTCAATGAATTAAACCCTAAACCTAATTTATCACCGGAGGGTTTTTGACTACTTAACATTTCATTTAAGCAATGTGTACTCTTTTCAAATTTATTTAATCTAGTGGATTCTTCTTTGAGTTTTTCATTCTCAATTTTAAGAGATTGGCAAATTGTGCATTCGAGATCAACTCCCTTGTTTTTCTCAAGTGTGGACAATTTATCTTTTAACTCTCTAATTTCCTTTTCTAAGCTATTTCTAGTGTTCTTTAATCTTTTGTTCTTAGTGATTATCTTTAGACTCATTTTGCATAACTTATCATATTCGTTGTCTAAAGCTAAATCATCAATTGATGAGTTTTCATCACTAAAGTAAGATGATTCGGAACATACCTCACTTGATGCATGAGCTACAAGACACGTTTCATCTTTGACCTTCTCATCATCTTCTTCACCGCTATCACTCCAAGAGCCTCCCCCTCCCCGAAAAAAAACAAAACTCTCGGTTCTTATCTTTCGGTGGTTTAGACAACTTCCAATAAGATGATTCGGGTCGCCGCATCTAAAGCATTTTCTATCACTTTTACCGTTCTTGTCATCACGACTTCTTTGGAACGTCTTTTTGTCGTTTCGAGGTTGTCTCACGAATCTACCTCTTCTTTTAAAGAACTTCTTGAAGTCTCTTACCGCCATGGCGTACTCTTCGTCTTCACTACCGGAAGTCGAACACTCTTCATCACTAGATTCTTTCTTAGCCTTTAAAGCAATAGATTTCCTTTCAACTTTTGCTTTGACTATTTCAGAATCTTTCTTGATGATCATTTCGTGAACTTTGAGGTTCCCGATAAGTTCATAAAGAGATAGTGGCGTTAAGTCTTTCGACTCTTCAATCGCCGTAACCTTTGCTCTCCATTTAGGATGTAGAGCCGTAAGAAACTTCCTTACGTAGTTCTTACTAGAATAACCTTCATCAAGAGCTTTAAGACTAGTAATAATAGTATTAAATCTAGCAAAAGCACTATCTATAGATTCGTCTTCAGAAATGACGAATTGTTCATATTATTGAACCAAAAGGTCGATCTTATTATCTTTGACTTGGCTATTACCTTGATGGGTGATTAACAAAGTTTTCCAAAATTCTTTTGCCGTGTTACACATGAAAATTCTTTCATATTCTTTTCTTGACAAGGCATTGTAAATAACCATTTTAGCTTCATTATTTTTCGCAAGTCTCTTTTTGAAATCATCGGTTTGTTTTTCAAAAGGGAAAACCTTATCTAATTTGGTTTCTAGATTTTGTACAATAGGTTGAAAATCACCATTAGTAATGACATGCCAAAGATCTAGATATTTTGATTTAACATATGTCTCGAATCTATTTTTCCAATAAATAAAATTATCGCTTTCAAAGAGTGGTGGTCTTTGCATAGATTGCCCTTCTAGATATTTGTTCGAATTCTAGATTTGGATCCAAGACTTTAAAATACAGTATTTTAAAAAATCTTGAGTGACCTTGCTCCTGATACCAAATGTGGAAACTAGAAGGGGGGGGGGTGGTTTTGAATATTTATACACTTTGTTTCTTTGTTTTTAAAAGTTGTACTTTTAAAAATATTTAGAATCCTAGTTATATGTTTAACCAAATTCACAATATATAACCAGCAATAACTATCTAAGCACTAAACCTAGATAACAACAATAATAATGTAAAGAGATAAGGAAAGAAACAACCAAACCAAGACACCAAGATTTTATAGTGGTTCGGCTATGAAGCAACTCTTCTCCCTACTCCATTCCTCGAGTATCTGACTTGAGATTTCACTATGTCAACAAGCTCCCTTTAGGCGGAGAAAATCGTTTACACGTCGCTTACGTTATTTTCTGACACTAAGCTAAATGTCGAGTCCTAATCTTAGCTAGAACCAATCTACCACTTCACAAGATATACACACTCACAAGATCTACACTATCGGATCTACATAATATCTGAATCACACAAATACACAAGATAATTACAATAGAGATATAGAACTTAGAAGAAGAGATGAGAGATCACTAATCAACACTTCATTTCTTGGTGAATACGAGTGTTCATCTCTTGCACTTGATAGAAAGGAAAGATGAGATGAAGAAGATAAGATAAGATCACTTGAAACAAGATCTAAGTATGTCAGTGATCAAGAGTTTTAGTGAAAGAAAGAAGTTTTAGAGAGAGAAAGAAGAGACTGAAAAATTTCGTGCAAAGAGGAATAATTTTCAGCAAGGGGTGGACCAGTATTTATAGACAGGGAAAATTAACGGTAAATGGTGGCGGTCTCGACGGTCCCATATATATATAAGGGGGACGCCAGGCCTATAGGGGGCCGCCACCTAGACTCCGCTCCCTTTTTTGTCTTTTTGTGAGGAAGGTTGTATCTGGTGTTGAAGCTTCCGTTTTGGGGGGAAAATTTGAATTTCAAATTTTAAGTTTTTAATAAAACCTTTCTTTTAATTAGAAAATATTTTGTATAATTAATTTTGTAAAAATGTAATGGATGAGAGAAAAATATTTTCTTGATCACTAATCATGCTTAATGATTTGTTTGTTCATACCTTACGTGATCACTAATCTTAGAAATGGAATTTTACAATTAATAATTTGTAAACGTTTAATTTTATCGTAAACGTTTTTACATTTTGTTATTATCAAAACGTTGAGAGGTCAAAAGTATTAAACTATTTATCAGTTTCTGTTCCGTACTTTTAAATAGTTTAATACTTTTGACTTGTTAAACTTTATATTTTTTTTCCGCATTTTTTGTTTCACAATTTTATAACATAAACAATATTATAAAAATAAAAAAAAACATAAAAAAAGTAGGGGGTACAAATTGTTATTTAGGGGGTAAGTTATAAAGACCCCTCTAAAAAGCCATCTGTACCCCTCTTATTTTTTTGGTTTTTTTATATTTTTTAATTTTAATTTTATTTTTATAATTTTGTTTATATTATAAAACTGTTAAACGGAAAGTGCGGAATACAAATTATAAAGTTTAACAAGTCAAATGTATTTTACTGGCAAAAAATACGAAACAGAAACTGATAAAAAAACTGTGTTGCACTGTAAACTGAGAAAAAAAACATGTTTGTAATTTCTTTTGTTTTTTTTTTACTTTTTAGCGGACATTTATGGGTTATAACCTACCCAAAAAAGTTATGACGTGTGTCTGGCTAGAAACTAGAAAGAAAAAGCTAGGCAGGGACGGCGTCGAGTTTCGTCGTATAGTCAATTTTCTTAAAAGAATATTTATTTATTTACTCTATTTATATTTATTTATATTTCAAGTAAACTATTACGGCTGCGCATCTTATACACAACATGCTGGTGCCTATCAATTTTCCGGATTTTATGTCAATAAAAAAACATGCTGACATATACAAAAATATCATAATTTATAATTTATAAAATGTTTATGGACAAAATATAGGATTCATGTGATTTTTTATTTAAAAAATGTTACATAAAACCAAAAAGATAGTTAAATATATAAAAAGCAATAAACATGACAAATTAAAAAAGATAAATTGGTTTTTGTACTCTTTAGCCTAAGAATTTTAAGTTTAACAAGTCTAAAAAATTTTAGGTTATACGGACAAACACGTTACTTTGTTTTCAGGGTTTAGTCATTATTTATGTTCTTACTTGTAGAATATGCATGGATGACGTATATGCTTCTTTAAAGTAAATTATTATTTTTTCCTGATTTTAAAATTTATTTATGGAGTATACTCTTTGATGACTGACATGTGTTTTTGTCATATTGCAGGATGGGGAATAATTTTTTGATCATTTTCTTCTTTTAATACTTGGATAAAAATAAATAGTTTGTAGTATGATTTTTATGTTGTGCCCACTCGATTTAATGTAACGGGGTTTGCAAACTCGCGCTTCGCGGTGAGGTGTTTGCGTACTATGTCGTTTTACGATTATTTGATATTTGTTGTGACCCACTGAATAACGACTTATTATGTATATACGTGAAAAATATTTAAAACGGGCATAAACAATCTTTGTCGGACAAAAAATATGTTAAAACCCTATCTATATAAAAAAGAAAACAAAATTGGCCCAAACTATAACCCAAGCGCGAGCCCAAGCCCAAGCCCATGTGTTTAGCACATTTGCCTGATAATTGTATAGTATATGAGGATGTATGCCCGCGCTTCGCTGCGGGGCAAGGGCTTTCACGATTATTTTAGGCATTGCGTTTAGTTTGTTTTATCTGTATAGGATTGAAATGAATGCATCATACAATTGAAATGAATGCAACAGAGGTGAAGTTAATTTGCGATATCATGTTCGTATTATTTATATACAATTACATACAATAGAGTGCATTGTACACTATTTAGAGCTCGTTACCTTATATACCAATATTCGAGCTCGACTAACGTCTGCTGTTGGAAGCTCGGCTGTTATTGAAGACGTATCTGGTGCTACAACTGGCTAGACTGAGATTGCACTCGTGGCGTTACCTGCTGTGGTTGCGATAGTTGAACATGCGTTGGCGATCAAATGCAAAAAACGATAACATTCCAGCAGCTCTGCAAAAAACAACCACCATTCCATTCAGCAGAAAAGAGGGTTAGACAAATGGGTAGCAGTAATGTAAGTTCATGACTATTATGAAACTAATTGTTAAATCATTTCTAACCTGTATATAAGTTCCATAAATCCAGTCCATAAATATGAATGAAAACGGTATATAGTATACTTTAATGTACACCTCAAGTCAATGTATTATCTTGGTTTCCCAAATAAAAAGTTAAGAAAGAAAAAATATATTCAAAAGAATGTATATCATCTTAAAATGAAAAGGCAAAATGGGTGGCTGAAGTGGGCCAAAACAAACAGGCTGCTCAGTTATGGTTATATTGAAATAATGGCTTGCCATATCTTTGTCTATTATTTAGTTTCATGCTTAAGTTGTATGCTAGTAGAGCTGCAAGAAGTACAATGACTGATTAGGATAAATCTTTCTTTTCAACAAAACAGTTCACTACTTTAACCAATATCACTTGTTTCTTCTTTGACATTATTTACTTGTACTTGACTCTTACATAACTTTTGCTCGCTGCGTGCAAGTCAAAGTAATGATACTATCGATTTCATAATGTACACCTAAACACTTCAAATATGGGGCGTGTTGATCAAAAACAAAATTTTCCCCATTCAATAAGAAAGTTGTTGCAATTTAAGGTTCCTATGAATGTGGAAAACTAAAAAGTGATTCTAACCTGTATTTTGCCATCAGAAAAGGCAACGAATATTGTGGCGACATCAACAACATCTGATTAAGTGGCAGGCATAAGAGTTGTATACTCAACTTCTGCCAAAAATTCACACTGATGGGACTAAAGTTGAACTTGACGTCCACCTTCGACATATACACCAATATTGGCTGCGAAAAGAAAAAAAGATGATAAGCCACCCAGTACCCTAAATAACATTAGTAGACTCGATTATAAATAGTTTGATATTATGACACTAAAGGGGTGTTTGGAATTACG
This sequence comes from Tanacetum coccineum, assembly GCA_026074375.1. NCBI lineage: Eukaryota > Viridiplantae > Streptophyta > Magnoliopsida > Asterales > Asteraceae > Tanacetum > Tanacetum coccineum. The sequence continues at coordinate 38,328 of BQNB010030208.1, forward strand.
TTTTAGAAACTGATTATGCGCTTGCATAATTAATTTTACGAAACTGCTATTTGTAAATGATAATCACAAATTTTGTAATTGTTTTCCAAACATTATCAAGTTGCTATACATAGTAACTCTTTATTCTGATTTACAGATTATGCCTAGTTTTTCTTCACCGTACACACAGCTAACTCGTAACACTACTAGTACCTAACTGTTTTAACCACTATTGGTATACTTCCAAACATTATCTATGCTTATTTTTAGCTTTATCATGTGTGGTGAATACCAAAAAAAAAAATGTCCATTACACATAATCTTATATGCGAGTAGACCCCGTATAGTCTTGTCATAACAACATAATAATGCTAGTAGACCCCGACGACTAACCACTCCTTGTGACTCTTTTTATCATAAAATGAAAGGAACCGACTCATTGACAACAAAACGCAGGTCATATTAAGACTGCCAAGTGATATGACATGCTGGAATAACATAAGTAAATATAAGAGAGATCTTAAATAGGAAGCACGACACCCACATGCCAGATTAGCAGATCTTAGATCTCTATACTTCATTTGCAATCAACTAAAATAGCCAAATTTAGGTTTTATAAGCATCTGTAGGGAAAATTTTAAACATGTTACCAAAAATAGAAGTGAACTTTTTTGGCTGTAGAAATTCTTAGATTCATTCCTTATGGAACTAATTCATTTCAATGACTAACTGCTCAAAGTACATCGCATAACTTTTAATCAGGAAAGGACAGTGCTGGTGAATTAGCTAGATTGTCAGACCCAGTAGCATGTAATAAGAATACTGTTATGACCTTGATTTTTATGAGCGAAACAGATGATTTGGTGAATGTAGGCGACTGAAGTTAAACGGTCATACTATTTCTATATTGTTCAAAAATCTTGAAATACTACATATATTAGCAAAAAGATTTGTACCCTTTCGTGTGAGAAACCAATAATAAAGTTCTCGTATAAAGCTATAAACGTTATAAAGAAAGCATCTTTAATCTTAAAAGCTTATATATTATAGAAAAAACTTCAACCCTATTACAATACAAACCAACCTTAAAGTTCATAAGCAAAAAGAGGAAGTATCTGTGATTTGTACCATATGTGGAAATAGAAGTAATAATTTCTTTTTCAAGCAAATCCTAAATTATTGCAAGGGTTCCCTCTCTGCAAATTTTTTAAACTAAATCAACATGTTTCCATATCTATAACTATTACTAAATATTAATATCATTTAATTAGGTCCCATAAACTAACTTTGCCCCATATAAGTTCGACATTTTAGCAGCTGCATAGCCGCCTTCTAATAGTGTTGTTTTTTACCTTAAACCCACACTATCAACTAATTATATTTCAGATGACATTAATCAAAACATCTATTATTAGTGTTAAAATATATATCACAATTATAATTAGGTTGTAATTCACATTGTTTCATGGCGTAATTCCAATTGCATTATTTCACGGCGCAAGCAATAGGAAATTCCTATTGCATTCTTAGATTCATTCCTTATGGAACTAATTCCTATTTCATTATTTCACGGCGTAAGCAAATCCAACCGACTGCTTATATTAAAGCTTCTCACGTGGTTGGTCTACTTATTACATAAACATAAGCAGAAGCCTCTAAAAGTGCTTATTTTTTAATTGCAACACCAATTAGTTAGTTTGGAATTTCTGTTTGCTGATTATTTGAAAACACAATATAAAACAACCTAAAAGATAATTATATAAAAATAATTTGATAGGAAGTGAAAACATCATGACCTAGTAGTAGGTGAGCGGCGACGGCGGCCTACCGGAGAGGGCGAGCGTCTCCGGTGGCATGACGACGAATCAGTTATGATTTTCAGTGGTGGTTTGCTTTTTCGCTGATTTCATTGGCTTTCCCTTTGGCTGAGTAAATTTTAGGCAAGTCGATATCTTAATCATCAACGTGTTCCTATGGATCATCATATCGTGAGGTTTGCGATCCCTCACACCCTGATCAATACAACGTGTTACGAAGACCATCCACCTCGAACAACCTCGAGTGATGTCCCAAATCGCAACTAAATCCAAAATCTCTTACAAATTCCAAATTGCCCACACAGGGGTTCAAATCGAAACTTAAACCAAAACTTTCGAATACTAATAGCCAAACAATAAACAAGCAAGGCTTCACACGAAAAATCTACAAGGGATACTCCTAAGCCTGCTATCACATATCACCAACTATTCAT
>BQNB010030209.1:0-35000 GCA_026074375.1 Tanacetum coccineum
TGCAACACTGGGTATAGTCATTATTTTAAACAAGTAAAAAAAACCGACTTTCCACTTTAGTCACTGAAAAGCATACTAGGAATTATGTGCATCATACACCACTTATTTTAGATGTCCACTATTTAATTCTAGTACATCATGCTTATGTTGATTGACCCATTTATGTTCCGAGTTTGCTTTCACATCGGTTACTGTCATTATAGTGTCACACTATCCCTAAGCACCTTGTTATTAAGAACACCATTATAGTCATAAGTGCCCATGAATTATGTGCATCGTACACCACTTATTTTGACACCAAATTAAATAGTGGACATCTAAATTAAGAACACCATTATATACATCATGCTTATGTTGCTTTCACATCGGTTACTGTCATTATAGATACACCCATTCATGCTCTTTCGGATTACTGATTGTGTAGTTCCTCTTTATTATGATATAATAAACCATTTGGATCGGTTTCGTAGATCAAGTGTCAAAATTTGATTGATATTATTATTGTTATTTTCTTTTGAAGGAATTTCGTAAAATGTTATCCGATTACTTAAATTTTACTTATATAACAAATAAAACGGTAAACTTTTACAATACTTAATTAAATAATTACCTATTAATCTATTTTCTTGGCAACCAATTTAATATATATAAAAAATATAATAAAAAACATTTGATACCATATTTAGTAAATATTATTAAATTATGAGATAAAATATGCATATTTTTATTATATATATAACTTGTTGTCACCTCAATATGTATACCATAAATTTTGGTTAAATGATACCTAGTTGATCTAAAATTTGCATAGTACGTCTACCTCGTTCAATTATTCATCTAAACACTTTGTTCAAAAGTGCAATATTCAACCTTAACTGAGTTGAAAATTTTATAAACATGTTTATTCTTTAACTATATTTCTGTGAATATGTATAAACTATTTGAAGGTACGGTTTGACAAGTTTCTGATAAAGTGAATTTTTGTGTTAAATTGTAGAATTATGGCGGGAAGAAACACACGTAACAGCACTGCCAACAACACTAACCCTCCAAACGAAACAGCAGATAAAGTAACCCGACAAATTAATGCCACATTGCCGAACCTATTAACTCAACTTGTTCAAGCCCTCAGAGGAAACTAAGAAAATCAAAGAGAGGCCACGCCAAGGTGCAATATCAAAACATTCAAGGCTTCTGGTACCAAGTAATTTTTCGTCACAAATGGTGCAGTTGGTTTACTAACCTAGTTTGAAAGTACTGAGTCTGTGCTCCATATCACTAAGTTCCCCGCAGAGAGCCATGTTGAATTCGCTGCTAGTATGCTGCAAGGTCGCGCCCTAACTTGGTGGAATACCCTTGTCTAAACCCGTGGACGGGCCGCTGCTATAGCCCAACCATGGGAAGATTTTAAAAAGTTGTTGATGAAAGAATATTGTCATGATGATGAAATTTAGAAGTTGGAATCAGAATTTTAGAACCACAAGATGGTTGGGTCGGATATTGATGGGTATACGGCTAGATTTCACGAGTTAGCAAGGTTGGTGTCACACATGGTTACCCCTGAGAGCCAACATGTCAATCATTACATTCGGGGTTAGCTCCTGAGATCAAGCCACATGTCACTTCATCCGAACCTGCTACAATCCAGGGTGCTGTGAGTATGGCTAACCGTTTGACCACCAATGGTATCGAGGTTGAACTTTTCAAGAAGAAGGAAAATACTGGAAACAAAAGGAGGTCGAATGACCAGAACAAGAACCGAGGAAGTGATGATAGGAATAAGAGACAAAGAACTGGAGGGAACTTTGCTCTGACTGTTCCGGAGCAAGGTCAAGGACAATGTCAGTATGCTGGTCAACATCCGAAGTGTGCAAAATGAAACTTCCATCATTCTGGTAATTGCCCTGTGTGTCATCGATATAACCAAGTGGGTCACTTTACCCGATACTGCACGGGTAGAGCTGCTAATAAAAGACCAAGGCCAACTTGTTTTGAGTGTGGAGATCCTAACCACTTTAGGAGGAACTGCCCAAGGATAAATTGAGCCGCTACCTCGGGAGGAAATCGCCCAAACCCGGTGCTAGCAATTAAAGGAAATACCAACCAGGGGAACAATAGGAATCGAGCATAGGGTAGAGCTTTTGGCTTAGGTGTTGCTGAAGCCCCACAAGACCCGAACGTCGTGACGGGTACATTCTCTCTAAACGATCATTTTGCTACAGTTTTATTTGATTCTGGTGCTGATTATAGATTTATATCTACCAAATTCTTGCCATTGATTAACATGAAACCTAGTGTCATAAGCCCCGGTTATAAGATTGGAATAGCTAGCGGCGTTATAGTAGAAACAAATAAGATTATTCGAGGTTGTAGACTTGAGCTAGAAGGTCATACATTTATCATCGATTTGATTCCCTTTGGATATGGTAGTTTTGATGTGGTCGTAAGAATGGATTGGTTGTCAAAGTTAAGAGCTAAGATAGTTTGCTATGAGAAAATTGTTCAAATTCCATTATCCAACGGGGATATTTTAGAAGTTCATGGAGAACGTCCGGAAGGAAACCTGAAACAGTTGAAGATGATGAAAGTGAATGAGCCGAAACTTGAAGACATCCCTGTCGTACGTGAATTCCCTGGTGTGTTTCCAGAAGATTTATCGGGTTTACCCCCATCTCGTGAAATGGAGTTTTGCATAGATCTTTATTGGGAATTATTGATTTGATGAGACAAAATAAATAAAAGAATGAAACATAAGGACTAAATCTAGCATTATGAAATTTTACAAGCTGGTGGAGGATATTCTACAAAAGATAAAAGATTCCAAAAGATATGATTCTTGAAGATAAAGATGAAGTTTATTAAAGAATAAAAAGATTTAGTTTCCTTATACAATTATGTTTTCCCTTGTAAATCTATATGGACTCTACTATATAAAGAGATCCCTAGATATAGTTTTCTGAGTGTCAAAGATGTAAACACCAGGAAAAGTGTGTGTGTGTTCTAGGCGTCAAGTCCTCTAAGTGGACGCCTAGGGTTTGGTTAGTTTTAGCCTCAAGGTAATCAAGGTTTTCCTTGGTCCCTGTTATAGTTCATTGATGTAACCGCATTGTTTTAATCAAATAATATTAGGGCTTGAAATGTTTGGTAAAACCTTGTTATGATAATATTGATTCTATGTTTGAATATTCCGCCTATGTTATCATTATCTTAGATTAGTTCTTAACAAACTAGAGCTACAACGATCTTTAGGTTTTCACAATTGGTATCAGAGCCATGGGGCTCATGGTCTAGGATCTACAAGGTGTTTTGGTGTCACATCTATCAAGAAAAAGAGGTACGAATTTTTTGTCTTGGTTATCATGTCGAATCTGGTGATATTAGGGTTTTTCAGCAACCCTAATTTGATATAACAGGAAGTTTGTTCACAATTGTTATTGATTGGTTCGTGACAACAAGATGGTTGTTGATTGTGGTTCTTGGTTACATAATTCAAGAGTTCTTTGGAACTTATTCTATGAAAAGAATCATTATCAGTTGATGAGAATGATGAATTAGTGACAGTTTAGTGACAGAAAAGTATCGCTTATTGAGGCATCGTCTGGATACTTAAAAAAGGTATCCTTAAACAGTCGTTATTATGTTTATACTGCTGCACTTCCTCGTTTCTACTATTGTCAATGACGACACACAGTGACAGTTTATTGTTAGTATTGTTGTCCTTGGTTAATACTGTTGGTTTATGATTAGTACTGCTTCTAGTCTATTTTAATACTGCCAGTTATCATGGGTTCGTTAACACTGCTGCTAATGGTATTAATGTTTGGTTCTTGGTTAAGAGAAGAATTAGCAGGCATCAACATGTTTTAATAGACAAAAAACAGTAGTTGAAATTTTAGTACTGCTTGATTTAAAGGGAAGAATTAGTACCGCTGGCTATGAAGTTAGTACTGCCAGCTTTATACTTAGTACTGCTTATGAGTACTTAGTATTGTTCTTCATACATTAGTACTGCCAGTTGTATGTTTATGCTGCCAATGGCAGTTAATACTGCTAGCCTTATCTTCAAAGGTAAGTACTGCTCATTAAAAGTTTATACTGCTGGTTTATTGTTTGTACTGCTAGCTTTGATATATATCGGACAAAACACAGTTTTTAGATTTCGTATAACACACATAAAAGGAAGTTAATATTGTTGTGGTTATTAGTACTGCTAGGGTTAGTAGTTACTATTGTTGGACTTAAACCAAGATTTAATGGCTCATTTTTGGAATTATTGGATTAATTGATTACGAAGAAGGTTATTTATCACTTATTTGAAAATGAAGTGGAATTATTTGGGTTTGTGTTCTTATCATATCTCAAATGGCTTACAACATTTGGAGATAACTTGTCCGTGCTTAGAAACGATGTGACGAAGACTTGACAAATCTAGCAAATGTGTGCGATTTCTCTTATGGTGCTCAATGCGTACATTTGCTATCACTTTGGTTATGTGTCTCATAGATTATGAGGATAATTGTCAAGAGATTGCGGTCTCCTTATACATTGGTTTTGGGTATACGTTTGATGTCACGTGGATAGTACAAGATATAAAACACATGTTTGGGTTGTTCTACTTCAGCATCAAGTTCGTTATACTTAGTTTTCTTCATCAGTGATTATTACATAGAGCCTACAGAATTGAAGATTCAAGAAATGGTTAACATATAGGTTTCAGGGGAAGCTTAATGTTAAAATGTTTAACCATTTATATGCTACATCGAGGTGAAGGTTTTTAATACTGCTAGTTATTATTACTACTACTAGTTTAAGTTTCTACTGCTCAAGTTCATTTTTCTTAAGGTGAGTAATGGAGGCCAATTTGGGTCATTGGAATACTTGGATTAGAAGTGTAATATTGGTTCGTAGTTGTGAAAATCAAAATTGCATACTTTAGTCTCCTATTTGATTATGACAAAAAGGGGAAGAAGATATGCAACTTACAGATCCTTGGTAGAATTGCATGGATTAAGGAGAAGTATGTTTCATTCATATATATTAGTTTGGTTCGATTCGCGTGTTTTCTCTTTGTATTCATTTATATTATAGGTTTGTATATTCTATTCCAAATTTTTTATGAAGTTTTATTTCCAATTCAATTTCAAACCAAAATCTATAAAAATTCAATTTTTGCTATTACTTTGATTTCATAAATAAAAAAGAAATAATATGCTCTTTTTTATGTTGAGGTAAAAATATAGATAATACTAGATAGATATATAGTAGAGGGGCGGATGTAGCCAAGTGGATCAAGGCAGTGGATTGTGAATCCACCATGCGCGGGTTCAATTCCCGTCGTTCGCCCAAATAATATTTATTTTTTTTAATAAATTATTCGCTACAAAAGGATTTTTTTTTAGTGAACGTGTCACAGCTTCCTCCTATTTTTTTTTGTAAAGACGAAGAAAGAAATTCTATTTTCTCTCCTATTTACTACGGCGACGAAGAATCAAATTATCACTATATTTATTCCTTTTTCTAGTTCTTTTTCCAAGTGCAGGATAACCCCAAGGGGTTGTGGGTTTTTTTCTACCAATTGGGGCCCTTCCTTCACCACCCCCATGTGGATGGTCTACAGGGTTCATAACTACTCCTCTTACTACAGGGCGCTTACCGAGCCAACGCTTAGATCCGGCTCTACCCAAACTTTTCTGGTTCACCCCAACATTCCCCACTTGTCCGACTGTTGCTGAGCAGTTTTTGGATATCAAACGGACCTCCCCAGAAGGTAATTTTAATGTGGCCGATTTCCCTTCTTTTGCAATCAGTTTCGCTACAGCACCCGCTGCTCTAGCTAATTGTCCACCCTTTCCAAGTGTGATTTCTATGTTATGTATGGCCGTGCCTAAGGGCATATCGGTTGAAGTAGATTCTTCTTTTTTATCAATCAAAACCCCTTCCCAAACTGTACAAGCTTCTTCCAGCATATTGGAAAAAGTGACTGCATTTATTACTAAATATTAGTGCCAAAAAGAATTGGGAAATGTGTGACAACTGAAAGGTAAGTTTTGAAGCATTAGTCACGATAACATTTAAAAGTTAGCAAATAGTATGTCAGCATAAATGGGGGGGTGGTGAGGGGAAAAAATGGTTGGGGGACGCTGAGTGGAACATTGTTACCAAATGTCATATAAGTGGATCACTAGAACCATGAGACAGTACATGATAAATGTATTAAACCAAAATTCAGGATATTTGAGATATATGGTCACAATACTTGGGTGGTTTTGTGTGACTAAATTCAAGATGTTATTCTAGTGGGTGCACATGAAGGAGATCGCGGGAGTGTTTATTGGCTAAATCAATAGAGTACCCCCCCAAGGGGGTTTTTTGTTGTCACACGATTAAGCGAAGAGTTTATATCGGAGAGAACCCCCGTTTGGATCACTATTTTTAACTAAAAAATCTCTAACACCCCAAAATATTTTTGATCCCCGCTTTATCGAATAGAATGTAGACCCGTGGCCTATACTTTTTTAGATCACTCAAAATCAAATCCTCCCCTCCACTCTTGATCACCTACCTTTCTAATCTCGAACCAACACAAATTCGCTACTAAGAGACCATCAGAATCCTCTGTTGTTCGCTACCTATAACCATCAGAATCCTCTATTGCTCTCCCACGATATCCACATGTTACCCGCTATTACTCATATTAATTACCGGAAATGAAACCACCCATCCATCTTGTGTAATTTTTAATTAGTTAAAGTATTAATAACTTGTATATATTAATCTAAATGTATGTTGTGGCGCAAGAACTATCTTTTGGATTCGAGGTATATTGACTCAGTTTTTATATATTTGACTTTTGGTGTCTGATTTTGACTTTAGGGACTGATTTTGACTTCATGGTTCAACTGACCAACATTGTAAGTTTGTTCTTTCTCTTTATATGTTAATCTCCTTGAGTAATGTTTGGCTAGTATTAAAGGTGAAAGAATGGTATGCTTATATTATGTTCTGGTAGTTGGAGTGTGTTTGGTGCGGAGCATTTAGGAGCGGTGAGCATTTTGTTTGTTAATGCTCGTTTAAGCAGCAAGTAGCTTTATTTATTTTTTTGGAGCATTTAGGAGCATTGAGCATTTAGGAGTACATCTACGTTACGTGACGTTTTTATATAAAAAAACTGCCACCGGTTACATCTAACTGCTACTCTTAGCGCTACTTTTGCCAAACACACCCTTACCGTTTACGTTGTAGCTTTGTCAGTAGTAGATGTTTGTTTTATATAAGCGTTTGATAACATATATTTGTATATGTATTTATATAGAGTATATGTTTGGTAAAGAGCTTTTAAGAGCGTTTAGCTTTTACTACAGTTTTGCCTAACATACCTATATTGTATAATGACGTAAAAGCTAAACGCTTTTTTAAAAGCCGTCATTGCAATACAAGCATTATCTTATAAATGCTCTTAAACACTCCAAAAAGCTCGTCGCCGGACACAATTAGAGCTTTATCTAATGTCATAGTGTAAAAATAATATAACAGGTTGTATACTGTCATTTCTGAGTTTGATTTTGAAATCTTATTCGAATTTATTTTCCTTCCTTGATTAAGGGATAAGGCTGTAAGGGATCCCGTATCAGATTAGGTGAACATTCTGGACCAGAGGTTGTTAGCGTTATTGAAAATGCTGTGCCCACAGAACATATATCTGAATTTCGTCGCAGTGCAAACCACCTATAATTAACACATTCTGTTCGGTTTTAATGTAAGCTAGTAACTAGTACTAAGCAAACAATTACTTGACGACAAGTTTAGTTTTGTGACACTTGTTCTATGTCCAAAACCTTCTTGGGTTCAGGCAAAGAATCAAGATTTATTGTTAATCTAGGAAACTGACTTGAGACTGCCTTTTACAAGTTTATTTCAGTTCACTGTTTATATAAAGAAAATAACATATAGCTTGGGATATGTGTAGTAAACAGCCAATGTGGAATATCATGACGGTGTGGATTTAATATTTATTATCATTGTTTACTAATATAGCCAAATAAAAATGTTTTACAATATCCAAATCAGTTAACAAGAAAAAAAGTGACATCGATGATGAAATCCTGATTAATCATTAGACGAATATCTATATAAGTAATATCTGTCAGTTTCTGAGGTAACAGCTAGAAAGCATAGATCCTAGCAAACAGATAGCCATCATTGAGCATTATCTTTATATTTTGGGTCACTTAGAAAGCATAGATCCTAGCATATGCATTTCATGGAAGTATGTATCCATAACTATATATAGGCTGATGTAGAACTCTTCTACATCAGGAGCCTATGGTGTTTGCTCATGTTATGTTAATTATTGATCTCAATCAGATTGTCATCTTCTGCCTTGGAGATGTTGGTTCCTGGTCATGCAGTTGGTAATGTGATGGGTAGAGGTCGAGCAAATGTGGATAACATCCGTAAGGTGAATATCTTACATTTCTTTATGGTGTATGCTTTTGTTTTATAAGACGTAGAGTTAAGTATTTTATCTAAAGTTCTCATTTGGGTTTTGTTTTATTAACAGATATCAGAAGCTTCTGTAGAGATATCTGATAACAAATCATCCTGTGGTGATCGTGTAGCTGTTATTTCAGGGAAACCTGAACAAAAGCGTACAGCTGAAAGCTTGATTCAGACTTTCATAATGGCCACCTAATGAAGGTGAATGGTTTACACTCGTGAATGGTTTCAATTATTATCTGAGTTTTATATGATTCATATGTATAATCTAATGGAATTCATAACTTTTATACAGTATGATCAAGATTATTTTCCTGGTAAGAGGAAAAGAGGCAAAGATTATAAAGAAGGAATGGTAAGATGGCTATCCATTTTAATTAGTATAATGCAACAGTAATCTAGCTTTTTGTATAAAAGTATTTTGGAAGTTTTATGTATTGGAAATACTAAAATTAGCTAACAGGGGAATGTGGTAAGCCAGTTTACACAGTTACTATTTATAATTTTAAGAAAATGAACTAAAAGTTGGCTGCTGATCAACCCAGAGCACCAAAGGGCCTTTGGCCTAGCGGTACCCATGTGGAAGTTATGTGCCCGGTTGTCGGTTCAAGTCTTGCGATGTGGTTGTGTAGGATTCTCTATGATATAGGGGTGCGTGTGTGTGCGAGCTTGCCTTTCAAAAAAGAACCAACCCAGAACGATCCACCCCGTTTCAACCTACACTGATAATGAATCGTTTTGACCCATTATTCAGTCTGCTGCATGGTTTTTATCTTTCTGTTGTAAAGATTAACTACATTTAAGCAAATAAAAGCATAACCTTGATCCCAATTAGTACAAATTCTAACCTATTAAACTTGTACCTACAGCTTTCCATGCACAATAAACTTAAATATTTTCACGTTTTCTTTTTTAGGTACCAACTTCTGGCATGTGTTTTTGAACAAAGGCTTCTAGAACCCTTGTTACACCAACACAAGCTGGCACTGAGTGCAGCCTGCTTTCTTGTTAGGACAGGAAACACAGACAGTTTCATTTTCTGCTTTTATAAAGTTAAGAGGTACTAAGGTGGTATGCATATAAAACACATTGGGTGACTTTCTACTCATTTGATCCATTTGTGTTAGCTATACTTGACCTATTTGTGTTAAGCACACTCTGAGTTTTACTGTTTTTGTGATTGTGTGATTGGTGCAGACATTGAAGGGACTCAAGCGAAAGGATGTTCAGCTACTTAGGAAATTCAGAATTCAGTTTAAGGGGGGACTTTGAAAATGCAAAAGTTGGCGGGGATCCAAAGTAAGTAGGGGCTTGTTGTGAAGAAAGTTTATCATTATTAAGGGTTACCTTTTATTATCACAACCGGTGTTTAATGTGTGTGTGTTTAACTTAACTGACCCGTATCAGGCTATTAGTTAGAATGGGTCAGTTTAGGTTAGGTTTGGTTTAAAATGGGTCACTAGGTCATTTTTGTAGTACGAGTTAGTTTAGGTTGCTTTCAGTTTGAATGGGTCACTTTTTGTTACGGATCAGTTTAGTTTGCCGTAAGTTTAAATAGGTTAAATTGTCATTTAATTGTCGCCAGGTATGACTCATATTGGATAAAAGATGCAAGATAAGTAATTGCAAATTTTGAGCAATAAAACATGACTAGATAATAGCCCAGGCTAATAATCTAGCAAGCGACATTTATTAAGGGACTATTAGACATTTTCATGTCAAAACAGAATATGCATTTAGAACTAACAAAAACCATTTGTGATTAACTAAACCGCCTCTTAGTACACAATTCGGGTGTGTAATAAGTACTCTAGAAAGCTAACAAAGCTGCACTTGCACTATAAAATCACTTCGCATCCCCTAACTTACCTAATAACATTTCCACAAACCTTTAAACTCTCTCAAGCCAAGAACTACTCTTGTTTCCCATCCATACATACGGGTTTTTTATTACAAGAAAAACGAGCCAAACTTCGACCCACATTTTCCTCTTAAGGACACAAGGTGCGTTTTAAGATCGCATATAGGGGATAAGTAGAAGTATACGAAGACTTAGGAGTTGGGGATTACAGTACATTCCGCGTTTAAGGTCAAAACGAGTCGAGGGTTTTCTTCTAAACGCCCACAAACACGACTAGGACCCTTGTAAGATCAAGTTCAAACTCATAACTCTACGCATTTAATTTGTCTTTTCTGAGATTCTAGGCATTTGACCACTATATTTAGAATGCACGCACACCATGACGGTAAGACTTAATAACCTTATGAAGCAAGCGCTAAAAAGGATACGATAAACCTACGTTACTTAACGCGACAAGGAAAATTAAATGATGCGTCCCAAGGGTGAAAGTGGTCTCCAACGTGAATAACGTGCCCAATATATGAGAATATAAGAAATGTACACGTAAACTTTTATGAGTAAACGATTAGATGACTAAGGTAATGCATACCGACCCTAAATGAAACCTTGCATGGCCCGAACCCGCGACTGTACATAAGTCGAACACACGACATATTGTCACTAGAGCCTTTCAAGTAACTATAAAAAAAATGACTAGGAGAAACAACGGGCCTCAAGGGACCCGTGGCCCGTTACGCGAGCCCGACACAAGCCCAATACGAGCTCATAAGCTCACATGAAGAAGCCTAATACTCTTATTCGTGTGCTTGTGCAACTGTAAATTAAGCTTAAACACAACATAAGAACCTAAACAAACCCTGTATATCTTGGAACACCTTTGAACCCTTAACAGGGCCTTAAACAAAGCCCAAAGTCCGGCCAATAAAGTAGCTTACAGCTTATTTCGAATAAAGCTGGAAAAGGACATAGATTATGGGGCTTAAATCAAGTTAAACCATGATCTAAAAAACCTACACCCTAAAAGAGGCATCTTCTCGGGCCCAGCTAGTATAGACCCATAACGGTCCCAATAGGCCCACAGTTTGCTGTAATTAGCTTTAACGGATAATCTAAATAAGCAAACCGCGCCCAACCCCCCCAATTGCGTATTACATCTAAATAACTTAACGACCCTAATGGACCAACTACACTTCTTAAAACCCTACCGGCGCCTAAACGGGCCCCAAGAAACCGGCCCATTTGATTTGCTTATATGCGTTATCTGCTTATTTAGAAAAAGCTGAAAAGAAAACTGTTGTTTCGCTTAAAACGAGTTGAAAAGCCACTAGGAAAAGTCTAAGACTTTAAATACCTTATCGAGATAAGGTTATTGGGCCCAAAGGCCCAACAAGCTCTGAAATAAAGCACTAATAAGACTCCCCGAGCTTAATATAAGCTAAACCAGACCCGCGCGAACTTATTGTGAACATTTAGACTTATAAAAACTATAACACCTTTAATAAGCAAAACGGACCTTAACTGGCCCATAAGCACCGTTAAACCAACATAAAGCTCGATGAGCTATTATTAGTTCCACCGAAACCCTTTTTTTGTACACATAAACGAGCATAATAAAAGAAACCCGCCCTTGTTGGGATGGATTTCGGGAGTTAAAATGGAATCTTTTACAAAAGCCGGGACTAAAACCGTAAAGATGCCGAAACCTAAGGGACAAAATTTGTCATACCTTTTTATTTTTCTATTAACTCCAAGGACTGTATTGTAATTAACATGAAAAGTGTAAGATTAAAATTCAATACTTTTCAAAAACTAAAAACCATAAGGACCGAATTGTAAATATCGTAAATTAAATGAGACTAAGTTATGGACTTTTCACGCAACAAGAAAGTTAAAGCGTAAATGTTATTACTTTAAAGGGACTAAATGTTACCAAGAACTAAGACACCAACGGTTACGTGTTTGTGAAATAAAAGTGAATAAGTAAAACACCTTAACCACTCGTTCCGTAACCGTAACGATGTTCGGGAACATCAAACGGAATAAAATCAACCAGTAAAAAACTCATTGGCCTAAATAATATAATACGATTTACACGTTCTCGAGAACCCTACCGAAATTTATAAAAATACCATAACCATGCGCATCACTACACAAGTGATCACGGTATATATAAACTTAAAATGAGATTTAGTTTATACAATGAGTCATTAGTTTAATTGTGTAAACTAAGACTTGACCGTGAGACTTACTTTGTGTTTACCTAACGGTGTGATTCACTGCTTCCTTGGATACTTTGTTTCATTTGTTATCATTCAGAGAACTACCGGCTAAGGTGAGTTCATAGCCCCATGCTTTACAATTATTTAAATGATTTACATCCTTGGGGTGAGAACATGCTTTGTTTTACAAACTGGACGCAAGTGTACATTTTATGCCATGATTACGTGTTTGCCTAAGTTACCATAACCCCTTTATGTCCATGATCATGAACTGTTAATTGCATAGATGTGATTGGGAATTACATTGTGCGGGCGCGAATGTTATGGATAGATCTATTAGGGATTGACAATCCCCGTTCGGGTGACTAGCTATCACTGGGAACGAACGCATACCATGTCGAATTTGGGATGTTGCAGGGTTAGCACATCATTCACGGACACCAGTTGGCAATTTATAATTGCATTCATATACGTCGAGCCTCGGTGTCATGAGCTTAGGAAACGTAATTACTTTTTATGATGTTTGCATTTGTTGCTTAATCATACACTTGAAAATCTTGCGGTCCTACCATTGATTTACATAAACCTATGAATTCACCAACTTTATGTTGACGTTTTAAGCATGTTTTTCAGGTCAATAAGGCACGAGGTGCGATGATACATTGGGAGTCAATAAATGAAGAGTCAACACTAAAGATTTGGGGTCTTATTACACTTTAGGGACAATTGTTATAAACCGGAATCTTTATCTATTTTGTTGAAACCATTTGAAGCCATGAGCTTATGTAACAAACAAGTATTTTGTTAATCCAATGTATCTTTTTCAAACGACACGTTTAGTAGTCGTTCTCTGATCTTGTGCTATTGACCCAATAATGTAACGCCTTCGGATATTCAACATTCCGCTGCATACTCAGATTTGAGGGTGTTACAGCTTATGTACATAGTGATTACAAACTCTCAAGTAGGTGACTCGGAGAGTGAAGTAGGGCAAGGAAGGAGTCCTTGTAGGCGAACCACTATAAATACTTGTGTCGTATATATCCTTTGCATTTATTTCCTGTTTACATTCATATGCTCATCAAATCTTTACTTGTTGCTAGATCTAATAAATAATTGTCTAAAAGATTTTGAAACTAAAATTTTAATTGGCTAAACTATTCACCCCCCCCTTCTAGTTTTTCACAGTTTAAAAACTTGGCTTCGGTGGCCAGGGTTCACATTTCAAAAACTTTAGGGATGAAATTTATAATTTACCCTAAGAAAGCTATAAACCAATGGGAAACTAAAAGGTAAGAGCATTTAGTCATTTAACTTTCAACAGGGACGGACTGAATATGACGCCAAAGTTTAGAATAAGAACGTTCACTGCATTTTCAAAAGGATTGGTACCAAACATGCAATTTGGTCACACCACATGGACCAAAAATACAATTACTATATATATCATTAGAGATGTGCAAATGAACAATGCTTATGAACAGTGATCGGGTTATACTGAAGTCGTGCAGATCAGAAAAGTAGGCATCGAGCCCTCGTTTAATGTCTGACTCATCCTCTATATCAAGTGCAAGGTGACCATCGCGATACATAGAGCGGGCTTTTTCAAAAATGTAGTCCACATCGGCCAGCGCCGGTGGTTACTGTTCATTGGCCAAAAAAAAAACTTTATAATCCCCTCCCTCATTTTTCGCCAAAAATAAGAAAAAAAAATTTACGGGACGTACTCTCATTTTTAATTATTTACCACTTTCTATCGGCCTGGGCTAAAAAAAATTCCCCTTTATTGAAAAGAAAAAGAAAACCCTATATCGGGCCACGCAGTAACACGCGATTGTCATTTAATATAAGAAAAAAAAAACAAACTATTAAACATTAGACCGAATTTTTTTTATCGGAAGATTGCTACTTGGTGGGAGTTACCTAATGTGGAGTTTGATTCTTATGAAGAATGGCTTGATTGGCTTATTTCGCTGAGAATGAGTTCGAGACATAAAAACATGTTGGAAGGGATCTTTTATGTTTCGTGGTGGCTAGTATGGAATCATCGGAACAAGTCCCTTTTTTTATACAAAGAATCCTTCTACGGCGATTTTTTTGATGTTCTTGTTTTTAGATCGTTTTTTTGGTGTAGATATAGGAGTAATGCCAAATTTAGTCGGATAGAGTGGATGAAAAATCTGATCCTCATTTCTTTGTAGCTTTTTCTAGCTTCTTGCTAGTCCTAATATAAATCCGCCGTTCAAAAAAAAAATTAGACCGAAAAAATAAACCCGAACAAAAAAAAAATAATGCCCCCAACAACGTGCGAAAAATTAACGCCCGCAGCAACGCGCGGATAATCTTGCTTGTTTACTCTAAAATAAATGAAATCCATACCAACTTCGTGTCTTCGTCTAATTGGTTCATTTGATTGACTATGTTTGGTTTGATTTATTTGTCAAGTTGGTAGAATGGTTCAAGGTTTTTTACTTGAAAGACGAAGAATAACAAACTCATAAACCTTATTATATATGGTGTCCTTCATCAACTTTAAGCTGGATTCACTCTAAGAGCAATAGGTGCAGTAATATAAGCCAAAACGTCACTTCAACGTCATCTTATCTTTTTCCTTTTTCACTTACTTCTCACTTACACTCTCAAAACACCATCTCGAGTAACTTGAGCAAAAAGCCACTTTTAAGACCCACTATATCCAATTAAAACACAAACACAACAAATACGAAACACACTTCTCCCTTTTGGCTAAGCAACTCGCGAGCACCTTACCCGGTGCAGTAACGTGCTAAGTGGCGAGAGCCACATGGAATTAGCGTGCTTCATACACCGGTGCACCTTGAGCTTTAGCTGTGTTCTTATGGCGAGACACTGTAATTGTATTTACTGGAATGATACAATAACACACTGCATATCAAAGGGAAAAAAACAAGAGTAAATTACACTGTTGGCGAGACAATCTTGTAGATTTTTTAGCCCGCTTGGCATGGCACCCGTTGTTGGATTGGTTGGTTTGGGACTATTTCAACGAGGATTTCCCATGGTTGGTTATGATACCGTGTTAAACCCAAATCTTGAACTTTTTTAGTAACAATTGTGATTTCGACGTTGATCAAAAAAGGAGCTATTGCATAATTGTTTGCGATCAACCTAATGCATCCTACTTCCCTACATGCAAAAATGACGTATGCTTGAGTATTTATTACTTTGTCACATGAAAATTGCAAGAATTATGTTTTCCAAAAATGACGTATGGTTTGTTACCCTTCTCTACATTACTTGTGTATGAAAAATGTATGTTCTTTTTTAGACAAGAATGTTGTCTCGTTGGAAAAAAGCTGTTGTCGCCGTTATCTCGTCGGATAGAGTTGTTGCCGCTGCTGTTGGTGTAAAGTTAAAGTAAAAGTTTGTTATAAAATTTGTATGATATTTGTTCTAAAGTTTATGCAAGGTTTGTATAAATTTTGTTATAAAGTGTATCTAATTATGTAATAAGATTACGTTTTTAATAAGTTTATTTGTGAGTATGTAATATTGTTAATTTAATAACTATATGTTATACGGGTTTAACTCGAGTTTCGGTTTATTCGGGTACTTCCCGAACAATAAACACCCCTAATTAAATATGTTATATGGGTTTAACTCGACGGTGTGTCAAACATATTTAAATTTTATGAGCTATAACCCCGTGTAACACGATTAGCACGCTAACTCATAAAATTTCATGCACCAAAATGTTGTTACTATTAGAAAAACAACGGTAACTAAAAGTCAAATTTAAAAGACCAATGGTGTAATGGGAAAAAGAGAAAAAACGTCTTAAGGACTAATGGTGTAAGTCGAAAAAGACAAAAATACGACACAGTAAAAGTGTCCGTTCGAATTTTTGAATCAAGGACCAACAATGAAATAGAAAAAATTAAAATTACTAAAATGTCTATGATTTAAAAGTCAAATTTTACAGTGCTGAGGAAAAAGGAAAGAATAGCGATACTCAATAGTATTTGAATAATACTGTAAAAAAAGGCTTGGTGTTGTAACGGCTATAAAATAGACCGTTGGGGAATTCCTTCTCTCACAAACACATTCAACCCTAGTTCCCATTCATCATCAAGACAAGATAAGAGGAGCCTTTTTTTCCGATTTGTTATGCAGAGAGATGGCTTCACGACACGTTCTTCAAGATCAAAACAGAGGTATCGCTTTTCTTTTAATTTCTGGGTTTTCTTTAAATCTCACATTATATGTTCTTGATTTTTGTATTCGATCTTTCTTGGTAATTATATTCTTGATTATTTTCAATAGGGTTTTTTTATAGTTATAATTTGATTCATGATTTTGAGGAGGGTTTTTTGTTTTAAGATTGAATCTTGCTAAATTAATATAGTTTTTCATATCTGTTATAGTTGGTTGATAAAACTTTGTTGGTTATAATCGTTTGATTTCTGTAAATAGTGTTTTCGATAAACTGTTTTAATTAAAAGATTCAATCTTGTTAAACTTTATTCAATATGTTTTTGTTAATCCGACTTTAGGATTATTCTTGATATATTTGTACTGTATTCAAGGTTTTTTCATGTTAATACTTTATCTTTTTAGAAAACTAAATCTTGTTTTTGTAATTCTTAAAGGAGAACCAGTAGCGGCTATTAACCGGAAGAATATGGCAGTTCCGTTGGGGGCACAAGGCAAGAGCCGTCGCGCACTAGGGGATATCGGAAACTTAGTCACTCTCAGGCAGCAAGTTACACGACCCGTTACCAGAAGTTTTTGTGCTCAATTAATAGC
Source organism: Tanacetum coccineum (assembly GCA_026074375.1). NCBI lineage: Eukaryota > Viridiplantae > Streptophyta > Magnoliopsida > Asterales > Asteraceae > Tanacetum > Tanacetum coccineum. Next base: position 17,362 of record BQNB010030209.1, read on the forward strand.
CAATGCACAAAAAGATGCAGAAAAGGTGAAAACAACAAAAATTTCCCAAAATTTATGTAATACAGTAGTTTCCTATCAAATCTAACCTTGTTAAATTTCTTTTACAGAAACCGCTGCTGGTTAATAATAATGAAAACAAGTTACCTCCAAAGAATAAAGCTACTGTCAAGCCAAAACCAGCACCAGTCCCACAAAATGCAACCGTCATCGAGATCAGTCCTGATGAAGTCGAGAAACAGAAGCCTGAATCATCAAAGAAGAAACCTAAGGCGTCACTTACTTCCACACTTACTGCGAGGAGCAAAGCTGTGTGTGGCCTAAACAACAAGCCCAAGCCAAAGAATGTAATCGACATAGATGCTCAAGACGTTGATAATGAGCTGGCGGAAGTGGAGTACGTGGAAGACATTTACAAATTCTACAAACTTGTAGAGGTATAATCATATTAAAATAATAAAACATGTCTAATGGTATGTTACTATGTTATGCAAAGTTTTTATTGATTTTGTTGATGTGTGTTTGATGCAGAATGAAACAAGAGTTCACGACTATATGCATTCACAGCCAGAGATCAACGATAAGATGCGGGCAATCTTAATCGATTGGCTCATTGAAGTTCACAACAAATTTGACCTCACTAATGAGACTTTATACTTGACAATCAACATAGTGGACAGATTCTTGGCTGCTGAAACTGTTGCTAGAAGAGAGTTACAGTGTGTGGGGATGAGTGCAATGCTTATTGCATCAAAATATGAAGAGATTTGGGCCCCTGAAGTGAATGATTTCGTGCAGATCTCAGGTGGTGCTTTTGAGCATCGCCACGTGTTAGTGATGGAGAAGAGGATTTTGGGTAGATTGGAGTGGAATATAACTGTCCCAACCCCTTATGTGTTCCTGGCTAGGTTCATCAAAGCTGCTAATACCCCAATGGATACGGTGGTGCGTTTTTTATATTTTGTTGATATTGGTTTCGTTTTAGTTAATTTGGTTATTTAATAGATTCTGAGTTTTAATGTTTGACCTGTTGAAATGTTTCTGTAACAGATGGAACAGATAGTGTACTTTTATGCTGAATTAGCAATCAAACTATTGTTTTTTTTTGTTGTTTATGAAATAATATATTAGTTTGTTTATGTGAACTCAGTTTAAATTTCAATTAATGAAATATGATATCTTTTAGAGACGCTGGAAATGCACACTGGTTTCAGTGAGAAACAAGTGATGGAATGTGCAAAGATGATGGCTGTGTTTCATTCATTGGCAAAGGATGATGACAAGAGGAAGGTGATATATAGAAAGTACTCAAGTATTTCTCGTGGGGGAGTTGCGTTATACCCACCAGCCAAAGCTCTTTTGGCAGCTTAGTAGTTCTAGAGTAATGCAGAGATTTAATCAAACTATTGTTTGTTTTTTTTGTTGTTTATGAAATAATATATTAGTTTGTTTATGTGAACTCAGTTTAAATTTCAATTAATGAAATATGATATCTTTTAGTAACGTCATTTTTATTTCAAGTAGAGAAGAAACTAATTTAGTTTTTAGTCTCACTGATCTCCAAAGTTGTTACCGTCGTCTACTGCTGCTTTTGCTATCTCAGTATGAACAACGCAAATATGGTATAAGCACGTGTCGTTTATGCCGATTGCCAAGCAGAGATTATTAGTGTGATATCTTTGGCCGTTTGCCTATGTTTTTTTACATTATTAGTGTGAATATTTTTGGGATGCTCTCACGCTTTGTGAGAAGAAAGTTTTGATTGCATCAAGTCGAACAGTTTGCATCATCAGGACTTTCTCAGTGTCTCTCCATTGCATCTGCTGATGTTTGGCTTCTCAACCCACTCTTGCATATTTTTGGACACTACCTTACAGCAAAAGTAAAATTGATGAAAATGGTAAAATGACTCAACTGTCAATAATAATTGATCTGTATTCCCATGATTTTTGTCAATAATGTGGTGTCATGTCAGAACACACCTGATTATAAGGTCTTTTACTAATTTCTATGGTGGTTTAGTAGTGCCAACATGGGCAGGTTGGGAATGGGTCAAAACAAGTTTGGGTTGAAATCATTTATACTGTAACGTGAATTCCATGTCACCGTGTATAAAGCGTTCCACCGACACTAGATGGTTCATGTCATTCTCCTAAGCATCTCCTGAAAATTCGAGTTACCTATAATCATTGAAGCCGTTAACAGCCAATCTTCACATGCACTTTATATAGTGTCGCAATATCAGCAGTAAATACAGGATGCAATGGCTGATGAGGAAATGTGAATGTTATTGATTTAAACCTATTAGCATAATGATGATATGTGATAGTAGTTTTTGTGTTGTAAGATATAAGTAGTGTTGCCAGTAACATGTTTAATTTTACTTCTTATCACGCGAAATTAGGATTTTACTTATAGTGGGTGGCTTTTTGCCTATGTTTTTCATTAGTGTGAAGATTTAAGGGATGTTCTCACAGTTTGTGTAACCAGATTGGATCCAAAGTGTCCATATAATTCTAAATACAGCTTTATTGTCAAAAAAAGAAAGGAATATGTTTGTTTCAATAATATTCAAGGCGGACAATGTGGTAACAGACTGGATCAAACAGTAAGTCAGGACTTCTGATGTGCAACTTGAAGGTGTGGATGTACCTCGTGCAGTGCTCATGCATCTCGATCCTGGTACTATGGAAGCTGTTCGCACTGGTCTATTTGAGCTGCTGTCGGGACTAATTGGGCAAAAGGTCAATACTGAAGGTGTTGAACTTATTGACTGAGAATTTTGACTGAATACAAGGTTAAAAACCACATTCACATATAATGTTAATATTGTCTTTCCAAATTAATATATGATTAATATGTAGTTCAGGTAGCACTTTCATCTATTCATATTTATGCTAGTCACCAAAAATACTATACGTACATTTGCTTACATTAACTGAATGATTTTTGGCACGAAACCTAAAATCGTCATCAAGACTTCTGTTTTGTTTTCAAGTATGGATAGCCAATTTAGGATTTTGGTGCTGCCTATTTTACAGGTTTACAAGTGGCATTCTTTGGGTGGAGTGACAAGTTCTGGATTGGTATGGATCTCGAGAACATCTGAGCAAGATGATGCTTACATGGCTAAGCTCTCTTTTCATCAGCGTGTTGAAAATGCACACGCGTACATGGTGCTAGATAATGAAACTTTTGATACACACCACTAGGGATCAATTGCATGGAACAGATCGTAATGGTGATTATCAAAATAGTTGGGCACTCGATAACGAATATATGATTGTTGGAAATGAACAAATATAAGAATTATATATGTCTGGCAATGTATTGTCAAGCTAGAAGGGAATCGCACACGTTAAATGTTGAACAATGTATTTAATATATTAATGTAGTATATTAATTAGTGTTTAAACAAACGATCGTTAAATGTTTAACGAGAAATAAATATTAGTCGTTAAAAGGTTTAAGGGACTAATAAGTAAAAACCGAATAAAAGAAGGGTGCGGTTTGCCCTCTCCTTCTCCTAGTCGGCCGAACCTCCTCAATGAGGAGGTGGGAGAGTTTGCTTGCTCACCAAGCAATAAGGGCTATATATATGGGTCTAAGGGGGGGACTTCATTAGGCTCATAATGCTTGAAACCTAAAATACTTAAATATTCGCCTCGCTTTCTGTTTCTTTGATCGGCCGCCGAACCACAAAACCCCTTGTGGGTTTCGTTTTTTTTTTTTTTTTTGTTTCCCAAATACCTTTTAGCAATTTTTCTTTTTCCTTGTAGGGCCGGATGTTTTCGAACACAAACACTTAGGGTTTTTTCGTTATTTGTTGTAGCGATTAAACGAAGAAGGTGGTGTTTTATTCGTGTGTTGATAGATTCAAAGACGAAGAAGAGATCGTTTGGTTTAAACACTACTAGTACTAGCATACACATTGTTTGCTAAGAACGTATTGTGTGTGGATACTTAGAGGGATTATTCTTTTAATCCTTGGTGGTTTCGCGTGGTGTTATACACACGCGTATATTGAAGACGGTGGTTATCATTAATTGCTAAAAGGTACACATCTTCAATCTTTTGTTAATTATAAAGTTCTATACGTGTTTTGATCTTTCGGCTGCGTACTCGTGATATGTTTAATTGTTAATTAGATCTAAAATCCCAACAATATATACCGCCAAAACTGAATTTGTATTATCAAAGTGTAGTTGTTACAAGATTAGAACTGAATGATTACAAGGAAGAAGTTGGAATTATCAAACTAAGCTAAAATGAAAGTGAAAAGCATAACTAGTATTTGCGGGAAAATCTGTTAGAATGGGTTGAGGAGAAATTCAAGTGCAACTCATGTGCCTAGTCCAAGACTATCCACATGCACCTCACCTGCCATCAACTTATCTAAGAGCTTATGTTCAGCTTATATCAATCTATCCCTCTCAAATTGATCTTGTCCTCAAGATCAAACATTGAAAGTGGGAAATCTTTTTTGTATTTCTTCGATTGGCTCCCAAGTAGCATCCTCTTATGACTCATTTGTCCATTGCACAAGCACAAACACAAACACAGTAGCAGCATTTTCTTTCTTTGCCCATCTTCTATCCAAGAATATGCTACTTAGGAGCCATAACAGGTGTGCTTGTACTTATGAAATGAGAAAAAGTGACTGCAAACTTATACGAATTGAAAGGAGAGATAATGGAGGAGGTGGAAGCATCTGTTGCTTCACATTGTCCGAGTCATAAAGTTAAATTATCATGGCATCAAAAGCTTGGAGATAGTTCTAAACAAGAAATGAAGATTCTTGTGTAAAGAAAGCTACATCCTGTCCCCATAAAGGATTCTTGACCTTTGTATGAGCAAGCAACATCGCCTAAAATTCAAGACATCTCTAAAAGTGTCTTTGTTCTATAATTGTTTCACTCTAATGTGTGGCAGCACCGTTTCTATCTTTGGGAGGAGCAAAGTATTTTGTATCTTTCAATGATTATTCCATGAAATGTTGGGTGTACCCAATCAAGAAGAAATCTGATGTGTTTGAAGTTTTCAAAGCATGGGTTGAACTTGATTCTAGAAAGCATATCAAGTGTTTGAGGAAATATAATGGAGGTGAATAAAATGGTGATGAATTTCATACTTTTTGCAGGCAAAAAGGAATCCAAAGGTAGTTCACTACGGCATACACTCATTAGCCGAATGGAGTGGTAGAGCAGATGAATATAGCCTTGTTAGAAAGAGAAAGAGCAATGTTGGCAACTACAAGCTTGGAAAATCGTTCTAGGTAGAATTATTCAATACCGCTTGTTACGTGATAAATCGTTCACTTTCATCTGCAGTTGACACCGATGAAAAAGTGAACAAGAATGCCGGTTAACTATTCAGACCTTCATGTATTTGGGAGTTCGTGTACGTGATGTTCAATACCTAAGAAACTACGAAGTTGGATCCAAAATTCAAAAAATGTTTGTTCTTGGGGTATGCTGATAGAGTAAAGGGGTATCATTTGTGGGACCCCACTGCCTACAAATTAGTTGCCAGTTGTGTTTATGAAAGAATAAATTCATGATAATGGAGAGGATGATAGAACAAAAAAAGAAACTACTTTAATACATATGGAAAAGTAATTTCAAATGAATAGTTCTTTTGAAGATGCAGCTCGGAGGTGAGTCTCTCAAACATCAACGACTCAGACTCTTAATCGTGAAATAAAACGTCCAATGTGGCACTCATCTATACTACATATAAAGCAAAAAAGAATATCTCTCTCCATTGAATGCCAAAAATTAAGTAATACAACTATTTATGCCTATTGTACAACCTTTGATGCAAACAATAAAAGAACAAATAATATTTATAGTACTTAGTGTACAACTTAAAATCTACAACATACAAACATTTATACATAGTGTACAACTTTTTAATGCAGTAACACATTACAAACTTTTTTATACATAATTAACGAGGCTTTGCGACACCCGTGCGTTGCACCGGGCTGAGTCTGCGGTTAAAAGTTTGATTGTTACATTCTTTTTGTTTCAATAAGAGTTGTATAATTTAAGTGTTATGTTTTAGGTGGTTGTTTGTAGTTTGAATTGTGATAATGATCAGTAAGAGTTGTATAATTTAAGTAACCGCTCCCATGAAAGTCATAAAAGCCAAAAATCATCTGTGTGGTTTGTAGTTTGTGGCACTAATCATCCCTAACCGACAGTATTAGCACTAATCATCCCTAAGTGGTGAAACGTTTGGCAAAAATCATCCAAAAAAATTTGTTAAATTTGGCCACTCAGGGAAGATTAGTGCCAATAGTATCGGCTAGGGATGATTCGTACCACAAACTACAAACCACAAGGATGTTTTTTGCAGTTTACTCTTGTATAAATACTAATACTGAACTACCATTTCATAATTCCATAATTTTGAGGTACTGTACTTGAGATACTTTACTTCACGGGTATTTTAAAGAGATGCAAAAAGGTAACAAATTTTGGAACATTAAAAGACCAAATCTATTACAATGTCTTTTGGTTTCTACCTTACCGATCAGAATTCACACAATGATCCAAGGACAGTATATATACTTATCAAAATCAGGATATAAATTATGAAACCCAAACATAAATAACTTTGTTGTCGTATCAATTAAAATTCTTTGGATATAGCCAAATTATCAAAAGACATTGTAACCTTATCATAGCAAGATAAGATCGAAGCACACCATATAGTAACAACCAAAAATCTAATGCTAAGCTATTTATCATAAGTGTCAATAGTCGATGCAACATGAATCTTTCCGAACAAAAATATGGTACTGCCACCCAATCTTGGCCATAAAACTGGCCTGCATGTGTAAGTTCTAATCTTCAAGTTTTCTATAGCTGCAAATCAACATAACTGTTAGTTCGTGAAAATATATATCCAAATCTATGCATGAAAAATAGTTACCTTTGATAGGTAGTTCATTATGTGGCTTCGTTTCCGGAAAAGGTAGAACTTCATGTTTATCATAAAGAAGAATAAAATTAAGCGCTTGAGGAACCCGAAAACATTATAATAAATGTCGAAAATATTACGAAAATTTAAAACATAATACAAACATTAATTATGTGAAACATCGTTTAAATTCATACCTATAGGGTTGTGTTTGAAAGACTGAAGGCAAGGTTTAACTAAAAATGTGATTGCACAAAAATTTAAATGAAGAACGGTAATATTATGTAACGCGTTAAACTGTATGTTCTGTAAGTAATGTTTTCAATTGGTGTTATTTGTGTATATATGATGGTGTGTGTAATTTAAGCGTGTCGCGTAATGTATACGTAAATAGTCATAAAATTATTTGAGCTAAAATTTGCGTTCAACCAATGTTAAGCGGATACGGGTTTTTCAAACTAATGTTTAACCGAAAACTATAACCAATTTAACTTTGTAAGTTGTGAACTTCAACCATTGCAAGTTGTGAATATTAGGCCTCAATGCCTTGAATCCGGAATACAAAATAACACAACAATTAAACGTAAGAATAACTTGTGATGATGAGGAAGCTAGCATCTATTTTACTTAACATATTGTTTTATGAGATACATTATAACATAAAAACAAATACTCTGTAGTAAATGAGTGAATACTCAACTACTTGCATGTTTTGTCAACCATCGAAACATCTCCAAAACACAAAATTTAGAAAAATAATATCAAGGTTCAAGTATGTATGTTTTGAGGGTTATCGAGATACTAATCCAATTTCCTTTGCCATACCATTAGATTATAGATATAGATTAACGGTGGAGGTCCATCACGTATATAATGCTTACTTTGTAAACTATTTGAAGCTTCTTCTTCAGATAACTTGAAGAATTGAAAAACTATTTATGCACACGTACCAAAGCTGCAAAATTAAAGGAATGAAATATGGATTATAACATCACCATAGCAACATATAAATGACTGACCTGATATATGATATATGAAAATTTAACACAAAAGCTAAAAGTTGTGGTTACCATATGTCCAGGAAGTTGATGAGCTAGGTGAGCTAGGCGAAGCACTCTACCAAAAGCTAACTGAAAGACTTGTAGTGAGTGATCGAACATAGTGCCACCATTTGGGAGGGATGTAAAGCATCTCGCCTTCCTCTAAAATGCAATCCCATAATTCTACATTTTTTATCTTTGGGAACTCACCCGGGTCCATGTTGTCTAGATAGACCTCAAGAATTTAATTTAATACTTCGATTACACATGTATAAGCTCTAAGGGATAAAACCAAAGATGGCACATGAAAATGGGTCAAATGGGTATGAATGGAAAGTCTGCAAAAGTGTATACTTTATGTTCTACATCTTTCTAAATCATTTTATTCGTAAATTTGAGATAATATGATTTTGTAATCATATTTTCCAAACTATGTATTTATAAGAATGCTAACATTTTAAACAGAAAGGAGTCGAGATAATCAAGCCCGACCCCACCCCACCCCACCCCAAACTGTTTCGACACACTAAAAATAAACTCGTTTTGAACCAAACCCAATTTAAACTGTTATTTGACCCGCCCATCTTTCCATCTTCAATAGAAGCAGGTTTCTCTGCAAGATGATGTTACCACCAATATGCACATGGAGAAGGTTAAACTTGTGTGGTGTTAGTAAAAACTACCTCGCTGGAATTCTTCAGCATGGATTCAGAGTGTGGGTAAAGTTCTTTGGACAATGAAGTTGGATATAGCCTAACATTCTTAGAAATTCGCTTTACGTGACGACATTTACGGAATTACCATTGTTTACCATATCACCACACACAGGGACTAGTATAGTCAATCTAGAATTCTTATGTAATGTGTGTGGTATAAATACCCTTTTATGGCTGGGTTGAGGCTTTTGTATTCTTCACTTTTCCATATTATTTTACATCTTAAGTTTCTCCCTCAACTCTCTCTCTCTCTAAACATGACTATCATTTGGTTTGATTCACCATCTATGATTCTTTGTTTCTTTCAATTGGTATCAAGAGTTATGATTACACTCTTGGGTCGATTTTTTTTTGTGTCCGGTTGGTCTCATATTTTTCAGATCTGTCACGGTTTTATGTGTATCAAGAGTCATGGTTACACTCTTGGGTCGATTTTTTTTTGTGTCCGGTTGGTCTCATATTTTTCAGATCTGTCACGGTTTTATGTGTAATCAAATCTGTCACGTATTGTGTTGTCTGACTTGACTTTCTTGGCAAAAAAAAAAATTCAAACCTTTATCATTTTTTATTATCAAAAGTGGTTTGCAGTTTTTTTTGGGTTGTAATTCAGCTTATTAAAGCTTATTTTTAAGCTTTAGGTTTTGGTTTATGGTGGGTAAACTGCTTGTGCTCATTTCGTCCTTAAGCTTAATGTTCTTGCCTTATTTCGAGCTCGTTTGTCCTTGTTTGTGCTTATCAGTTGGATCTTTAAATCTGCTCATTTTCGAGCTTATTGTTTCAGCTAGTTTACTGGTTTGAACAAGAAGCAGGAAAACACAGATCCAAAATTTCTAGATCTGGGTTTTATTTTTTGTGGACCACTGAAAGTGCAGGCGAGTTATACACGGGCGAATTATACGCACCTGCTGGGATTATATAGGCGAATTATACGTAGCCCTTAGGGCGAATTATCCACCAAGCTTGGGCGAATTATACCACCCTGAACCTAGGCGAACCATACATAATCCCTAGGCGAAGTATACATCCAACCCAACCCATACCAACTCAACTCGGTATTTACCGAGTTGACCCGGGTCAACTCAATGAGTCAACGAGTAAGTCACAGACAAGTTAACAGAAATGAAGTGAGAGGACAGACTCAACCTTAAACCATAAACAACTTTTAACAACAACCCACAGTTTAACAACCATCACAGCCTCAATCATTCAACAAATCCAGAAATCTTAACTATTTCCCTTCGTCACAAAGTCCATAACCAACAAATCCAATTACTAAACCTAACCCATCGTCACATAATTACCATCCATCTCCACACTAATCTATCTCATTTAACCATCATCAAGACTTGAAATTAAACACAAGATTGATCTCAGTTTCATTGTTTGGTGCTTTATAACAAATCGAGACCTTTAATAGATCAAGAACACGCAATGAGTCATCATTGATCTATACAAGGACAAACCTTTTTTTATTCGAATTTAAATAAAGTTTTATAACAACTTTGTAATAAACTTTAATTGGCTCGATTACTGACACACGAAAACAAATCGAAACAACAACCTACCCGAGACCAATAAATGGTCTTGATGCCAATACTTTATGCTCAAAGTGTGGTTCGATCTTGATAAGAAATAAAAAGGGTGCATGTGTTTTGGATCTGGTTCAATTGAAAGAGTATTGGTTTTTTGTGGCTCGATTATAAGCAAATAAAGAAATAGAAATGAGATTGGATTTATTCTTATTCTGATATGGCCACGATTTTTTTGTTGTTTGAGAGAAAAGATGTGCAAAGGGGGCAGATGAATATAAGATTGTGTTTAGGGTTGAGGAAAATTAGGATTAGGATTGAAATTATGGGCCGTAATCTCGTGATGTATGACTTAGTTGGGCTGGACAAGCGTAATACAAACATTTACCGTGGGATCAAAGTTCTAACACATATCCTGAACAAATCCAAAAGAACTGCGCGCTTGCGCGGAGCTAATTTTTTCCCTAATAATATGTTTTTTTACCGTTTCGGGGGGTTTCTTTTTTGTTTGAGACTGCTATGCGTGATGGCGGGGCTAATTTTTCAAATATTTTTCTTTTTTGTTATGATTCGGGGAGAAAAAATTGCGTTGGGACGGGTTAATTTTTTCTCAGAATATTTTCTTCCATTTTTCACGGGAACGTGGTTTTTGTAAAAAGTTTTACGGGAACATTTTTGTGTAAGAAAAAATCGTAAAAGCTGTTACAAAGGTAGGGGTCCGTTTTCTATTGCTATTCACTTTTTACTTTTGGCCACATTGCGGCTATATTTTGGGTTTTTTTGGCTAATTTTTCCCGGATATTTCCTTTTTCACATTCTTATTACGATTCGGGAAATTTTTTTGCCGTTGGACGGGTTAATTTTTTCCCGAATATTTTCTTCATTTTCTGGGAGCTGTTCGATATCTTTTTTTTGTGGGCCGAGGACTGTAAAAAAATTGTGAACAATAAAAACTTGACGTGTTTTTTTTGTTAATTTTTTACGGATTTTTATTTGTAAAGAAAATTCGTACAAATATTTAAAAGTGAGGGACCGATTTGTATTTTTTTTATTTACTTCTCGTGATGTATGACTTAGTTGGGCTGGACATGTAATACAACATTTACATGGGATCAAGTTATAACTTTGATCCGAACAAGCAAAAGAACCTGCGCGTTGCGGCGGAGCTAATTTTTTCCCTAATAATATTTTTTTTTACGTTTCGGGGGTTTTTTTTTGGGCTATGCGTTATGGCGGGGCTAATTTTTAATATTTTCTTTTTTTGTATGATTCGGGGAAAAAAAATTTGCGTTGGGACGGGTTAATTTTTTCCCGAATATTTTCTTTTTTTGGGACGGTTTTGTAAATTTTTTACGGGAATTTTTGTGTAAGAAAATCGTAAATAGTTAAAAGGTGAGGGTCCGTTTTCTATTTATTTTTTTTTACTTTGGGCCAGATTTTAGGCTATTTTTGGGTTTTTTTTTGGCTAATTTTTTCCCGGATATTTCCTTTTTTTTTACGATTCGGGAAAAAAAAATTTGCGTTGGGACGGGTTAATTTTTTCCCGAATATTTTCTTTTTTTGGGACGGTTCGATATCTTTTTTTGTGGGCCGATGAATGTAAAAAAATTGTGAACAATAAAAACTTGACGTGTTTTTTTTGTTAATTTTTTTACGGGATTTTTTTTGTAAGAAAATCGTAAATAGTTAAAAGTTGAGGGACCGTTTTGTATTTTTTTTTTTTACTTTGGGCCACATTTTATGCGAATTTTAGGCTAGTTTGTCGACAAATGTGTATATTTGTAAAAAAATAAATTTATATGGCTTATGTGTTGGGCCTCATGTTTAAAGTGTTTTTTTTTTTTTGCTATATGGGTTTTTTTTAATATAATGGGTTGTACGTTTGTGACCATATCGGTTATTTTAAAGTTATTAGGTATCGAACATATTTCCGCGGGTATTTTTTTTATCTGAATAAATCGGAACTTTTGTAATATTTTTTTTTAACTCCTACTTTGTGCATACAAATTAAAAAAAAAAAAAAAAAAACCAAAATCGGGGAGCCCGTTACTGTAGCAAACGGCCCACAGTCAAAACGACTGTGTTTTTGTAGTAATTTTTTTTATAAAAAAAAAAAAAAAATGGTTGGCCCAAAACGGGAGCCCGTTACTGTAGCACGGGCCCACTGTCAAAACGACAGTGTTTTTTTTTCCCGAATAATTTTTTTTTACGTTTCGGGGGGTTTTTTTTTGGGCGATGCGTTATGGCGGGACTAATTTTTAATATTTTCTTTTTTTGTATGATTCGGGGAAAAAAACTTTGCGTTGGGACGGGCTAATTTTTTCCGAATATTAATTCTTTTTTGGGACGAGGTTTTTTTTAAATTTTTTTACACGGTAATATTTGTGTACAGAAAATCGTAAATAGCTTTAAAAGTGGAGAGTCCCCGTTTTCTACATTTTCTTTTTTTTTACTTTGGTCCACAATTTTAGTCTTAATTTTTGGACAATTTTTTTTTCTTTGGCTAGCTTTTTTCCGGATATTTTCTATGTTATTGTCACGATTCGGGAGAATATCTTTTGTTTACTTTGGACGTGTTAATTGTTTCCCGAGATATTTTCTTGAGATTTGGGACGGTTCAATATCCTTTTTTTATTAGGCCGATGAATGTCTAAAAAAAGTGAGAACAATAAACAACATGACGTGTTTTTTTTTGTTAATTTTTTACACGATTAGTTTATTATAAAGAAAATCTAAATATTAAAAGTTGAGGGGACCTATTTTTTTTTTTTTTAACTTTGGCCAGATATTGGGCCAACATTAGTTTGTCGACAATGTGTATATTAGTAATAATTTTTTTTATATGGCTAAGTGTTTGGCCTCGTGTTTAAAGTGTTTTTTTTTTGCTATGTGGGTTTTTTTTAATATAATGGGTTGTACGTTTGTGACCATATCGGTTATTTTAAAGTTATTAGGTATCGAAGATGTTTCCGCGGGTATTTTTTTTATCTGAATAAATCGGAACTTTTGTAATATTTTTTTTTAACCTCCTACTTGTGCATACACAATTCTAAAAAAAAAAAAAAAAAAAAAAAAAAAACCAAAATCGGGCTGGCCCAAAATGGGGCAGCCCGTTACTGTAGCAAAAGCCAAAACGCCGCCGTTTTTGCACGCTAATTGATGATTATATTTATAATAAATTTATATGTATCTCTTACATGTGTTGGGCCTCATCAGGTAAAGTGATATTTTTTTTGCGCTATAGTGGGTTTTTATTTTAATATAATAGGATGGTTGTACGTTGTGACCATATCGGTTATTTTTAAAGTTATTAGATCAAGAACATATTAATCGCGGTATTTTTTTTTCTGAATAAATCGTACACATTTGTAATACTTTTTTAACTCCTACTTTGTGAATACAAATTTAAAAAAAAAAAAAAAAACCAAAATCGGGGAGGCCGTTCCTGTAGCAAACGCCCAATTCAAAACGACTGGTTTTTGTAGTAAATTTTTATTATAAAAAAAAAAAAAAAAAAAAGGGTTGGGCCCAAAACGTAGGCCCGTTACTGTATGCACGGCCCACTGTCAAAACGACAGTGTTTTATTTCCCGAATAATTTTATTTTAACGTTTTCGGGGGTTTTTTTTTTTTGGGCGATGCTTATGGCCCGGGACTAATTTTATAGGATTCTTTTTTGTAGATGAGATTCGGGGAAAAAAATTTGCGTTGGGACGGGCTATTTTTTTCCCGAATATTTTCTTTTTTTGGGACGGTTTTGTAAATTTTTTACGGGAATTTTTGTGTAAGAAAATCATAAATAGTTAAAAGGAGTGAGGCAGACCGTTTTCTATTTTTTTTTTTTCTACTTGGCCAGATATTAGGCTAACTTTCTTGGAATATATTTTTTTTTAGGCTAATTTTTTCCCGATATGTTTCTTTCTATTGTTACGATTTCCGGGAATTATCTTTTTACGCTTGTGACGGGTTAAATGTTTCCCCGAATAATTTTTTTCTTATTCTTTGGGACGTTTCAAAATCCTTTTTTTTAGGCCGAATGAATGGTAAAAAAGTTGTGAACAATAAAACTTGACGTGTTTTTTTTGTTATTTTTTTTACGGATTTTCTTTTATAAGAAGAATCGTAAATAGTTAAAAGTTGAGGGAACCCTTTTATTTTATACTTGGGCAGATAATGGGCCACAATTTAGTTTGTCGACAAATGTGTATATTAGTATAATTTTTTTTTTTATATGGCTATTGTGTTTGTCCTCCGTGTTTAAAGTGTTTTTTTTTTTGCTATGTGGTTTTTTGTTTAATATAATGGGTTAAGTTGTGACCATACGGTTATTTTAAAGTTATTATGGTATCGAAGGATGTTCCGCGGTATTTTTTTTTATTCTGAATAAATCGGAACATTTGAGTAATATATTTTCTTATAACTCCTACTTGGGCATACAAAATTTAAAAAAAAAAAAAAAAAAAAAAAAAAAAAAAAACCAAAATCGGGCTGGCCCAAAATGGGGCAGCCCGTTACTGTAGCAAAAGACAAAACGCCGCCGTTTTGCACGGCTAATGTGTATATTTATAATTTTTGGTTTAAATTGGCTAATTTTGACTTAATTTTTGGTATAAAAGTTACAATTGAGAGTTAAAATAAATCTAAAGTTTTGGTATTATTTGTGATGAATGGTTAAATTTGGGTATGTGACAATTATAAGTGATGAGACCGGGATCGATCTCTATAAAGAATCAATGGAACTTCAAATTTTTAGTGGCTAGATTTGGTATTAAATCTTCTAAGTGACTACGGAGTTGATTGAGTATCACTTATTTGAGATTGAAGTGGCATTTCACGAAGGCGTGTTCTTATTTTATCTTGAAGTCGGGGTTGGTTGGATGCATGACTTTTAATGATAACTTGCTCGGGCTTAAGATTTTGGATGAAGACTTGGGTTATCTAGTTACCAGCAGTCGGGGTGGATGGTTGAAGACTTGGATAACTATCACTTAAAGGAGTTACGTTGTAGTACTCAGTGTCACAAGCTGAAGACGTTGTGGATAATCGCAAGAGGTGATGAAAGTCTCATACTTTGGTGGGGTATTGAGTACTTAGAGATTTGCTTGGAGCACAAATTCTCTACACCATTCTTCCAACATTTGTGCAAGCTTAAGTAACAAGAACAAGGAATACTACTTCAGTTTCAAGTTTGGTATATCGGGTTTACTCCATCAGTGGTCACTTCAAACAACCTACAAAATGGTTGGTAAAAAGATAGTCAGAGAGAGTTTATGAGTAGAGATTTGATCAGCAGTTGATTCTCACGGGATAAATTTGAGCTAATTTATTCCTCACACAAATATTCAAGTATATATGCGTACAAGGTTTTGCTGTTTCCGAGGTATCGAAACCAGCAAGGGGGAAGGAAGACATACCCTTGAGCGGCCTTTGCCTTTCTTCTTCTTGAAAGCTTGTGTAAGTCATCTTTCTTGAAAATCTTTTCGTTGGGCAATGCAGGGAAGACTAATGTCATAACCGTAGAGATAATCAGAGCTTTAACTTATGGCTATTGGGTGCATTTCTTCAACCACATGGGGGAAGTCATATCTTGTGAAAGGTAGTATGCATTATTTGAATCTCCAGGGGGAAGTGTTGTGAGAAGAATTATCTAAGCGTGAGAAGATACGTTGTTGATCCTGTTAATGTTTCTCCCGAACGATCAATCACTAAGCTTATTCTTAAAGAAGCAGTAAGATTTGATGTGGTATCCTACTAATTCTGCTATGCATTTAATTATTCTAAGCTTGTAAGAAAGCTTTGAAACTACTCAAGAGAGGATTGCTAGTTTAGAGGGAAGCTTTGAAAGCTTCTAAATGATGAATATGTGGCATGAATTAGGGGGAAGCTAATTCAGAAGCTTCTCCTTAACCAGAAGTGTACGGGTTACTTAGTTCGTGCCTATTACAATATTTCTCTTACAAGGTACTACAAGATGATTTATGTTGGAGTGCAGACTTAAAGTCAAAGACCACAGAAGACATCATCAGCATTGGAAGCTTCATGGAAGTTCTTGTTCTTAATCATTATGTACTTGTTAGGAAAATATTGTAAGTAATTCCGTATATCGTCCCGTAGGGGAAGATTGTTAAGAATTCACTTTACGTGGCGACATTTATGAAATTACCATTGTTTACCATATCACCACACACAGGGACTAGTATAGCCAATATAGGATTCTTATGTAATATGTGGTGGTATAAATACCCCTTTATGGCTTTCAAAGAGGGGTTGAAGCTTTTGTATTCTTCACTTTTTCATATTATTTTACATCTTAAGTTTCTCCCTCTACTTTCTCTCTCTCTAAACATGACTATCATTTGGTTTGATTCACCAAGACCACCGGATCTATGATTCTTTGTTTCTTTCAAACATACTTCTTTCCAACAACCTGAGAATGATAATAATAATGAGTGGGAGTTCAGCTAGTATCTCGGCTTCCCACTAACTTTTTGTAAATCCTATGAATTTCTAATAAAGTGACGTTCAAATAATAATAATAATAATAATAATAATAATGATAATAATAATAATGATAATAATAATAATAGTAATAATGATTTTCAACTGCATAATGTAATCTAGATGTAATTTAGAGGAGAACAGAGAAATAAGTTTATAGTGTACATTTTTATTTATTTTGTAAAGCCTATAGTGTACGCATTACATTTAGTAAACATATCGACTTAATGGGAATGAGTCTTTCAATCCGAACAAAGTTATATTTCTATTACGTAGTCTCATAATCAGAAATGCTTCAACAAACCTTTTAAATCATGCATTAATCTCAAGCCAAATGGTCGTATTCGAAATGTTAAATGGTGAGATATTGGTGGCTGTTTTGGTCAGATGCGAAATGCGAAACGATAGTAATTAGGTTAGTATTTCGGCATGTTAAAGTGTTGTGGTGTTCGGTTTTTGACTGTTGTGGTGTTGTGTTCAGATCAGTGGAGGTGTTTTGGTGTTCGTTTCGAGCAGGTCTTTAGGAGTCAGATAGGTGGAGTAGGTCAATTGTTTGTTCAGTGGTTAAGTTTTATTTATAGGCTCTTGAAACTTGGTTGTTTCTAATTATCCCACGAAGCATCTGTATGTTTGTTCAGTGGAAAAAAAAGGCAGATTGTGCTATGGGTTCATGTTGATAGGACATAAAGGCTAGAAGTAGAACTATAACTTGTTGAAAATGAAGCATGTTTAAATGATTGTATTTTGTAAACTGTGTCAAAAGAAAAACAATTTGACATACACGTTGATACTAAAGAGGGTATGACCAAAAGCTTAAAAAACATCATTGTTCAATCAGTCAACAAAGTTTCAGTTCAAACCAAAGAGAGTGCTCGGGATTGCTTAAGCAGAAGCGGATAATCAACTTAAAAATAAGCAGTGTTTGGATTTTCT